>WYDI02024116.1:0-16102 GCA_009867235.2 Psittacus erithacus | reverse complement strand
AGAAAACACGCTACTACCATCCCAGTCATTTCAAGCTCAAAGCCTCATCTGGCCATGTCCTGCTCTGGCTATGTCCTGCTCTGGCTATGTCCTCTGGTGCGTAACAACTTTCCCTTGCTGTGGGTTCTGGCACCCACCTCACACTCAAATTTCTCAATATTCAATCTGTTAATTAAAAGCCATGTTTTGTCCTGCAGGATTTGCAGCTGGCCAGGTTGCTCATGCTGAAATATGCGAGCACTGTGGAGAATCATTTCATACATGCCACATCTTGCAGCAATGGGGAACATGGAATCAATGGGTGACCAACAGTTATAAGGAAAGTAGGGGGTACCTAGTGACTGTGTGGAAAGAGACAGGGAGAAGGAGTAGGGAAACACCCCAGTGACAGTGGGATGTAACTAATCAGGTCCCTGTAGCTCTCTTCCCTTTTCGGCTACACTTTTTCTCTTGATTTCCAACATGGAGAGCAGCAGGGAATGCCAAAAGTCTTTCCTGCTGGTGGAGAGGAACACTTTGGACATCTCTTTGTCAAAAATGCACATTCTTGAGGAAAGAGCCAGATGCTTTGGTGTCACCCAAGATTGACTCTTAGAAATGTGAAGGTCGGAGGGATAGAGACTATGTGATCCCATACCCATGAGCAAAACAAGATTAAGTATATCCCAGAGAGTAACTCCCAGATGCTTCTCTTGGCAAAGGCTACATCTGGTTGGGAATTCCACTGTTGTTACCAAATATCCACTGGATTCCTGACCTGAGTTCCTGCTGATGTGAGTGCCACTCAGGCTCTCCTAGCATACATTTGTCAAGCCTGCCCTGTCAAGATGTTTCCTCCATGCAAGACTGATATCAATAAAGATGTGGGCCTGCCATGGGAGTGGTGAGCTGTGGTACTTTTAGGACTAGATTTGGGAGGGTTTGAAACCAGGGCTGCCCTGTCTCTGTTCTTAAAAAGAAGGAAATCTGCAGTTCTTTTTCCAAATGTTGATTTTTTCGTATAATGTAAAATCAAGGCCTAGTTTTGCAAACACAAGTTAGAAGCTGATCTTTTTCATTACAAATAACAGTGCAATGAGTGATACTGCAGCTGTAACACATTGCAATCTCTCTTCTCATTTTTCTTTAAGGCCAGTTTTTTCTCTCTGGCACCCAGCATTAGACGTATACATTTATATCTGGCTACTAAAGAAGCAGCCTGAGGTATGGTTTTTCATGGCACAATGCATTTGATTTCGGTTGTGGCTGCAGGCACGCAGCAGTTCAGAAAAGCTGACCTCTGATTTAGTGTTTACAGATGCATTTCAAGGCTTGACTTAAGGCATGTGAATTTGAAAATGTTTGACCTAAAATCCATTTCCCTTCGCAGTTTGTTGCCAGCTCTTATCTGGCCATTACTGTAGCAGGTCACCGCATTGCCCCTTAGCAGCCATCAGTGTCAATTTCCAGCAAATGAATTCAGCAACTTGCCAATTTTTTATTTTTTTTTAAATGGCTATTTAAAGATGACAAATATCATAAATCTTCCAGGCTTGTCATTTGGAGTTTATATGGAGTTTGTTGATGAAACAACTTTACAGATCAGCTGAAGAGGAACTGCAGGGTTTGAAGAAGCAAAAGGCTTTTGATAGTGTGCAGTAGTCCAAGAAATTGAAGATAAAAAACAACTTGCTGGCATTTTGTCCATATTCCTCCTTCCTGCTCAGAGCGAGAGCTTCTCTTCAAGCCACTGAAAGAGTCTGAGCATTTCCCAGCCCTATAGAGGCCAACCAGCACATACAGCAAGGGGATGTTTGTAACCCTGGGGGTTAGAGAAGGGGAATTAAGGCCCAGAGGGTGGCAGTGGGGGCGAACCTGACCTCCCTGAGCACAGCAGTGTTTCTTTCTCTCCCTCTTCACATCCTGCAGTGGAAAGTTCCATTGCAATGTTGTTGTTTTACAATTGCAAATTTTATTTGCTGGGGAAAGTTTGAATCTTGTGGACGTTTTGATAACGGCCAATAAACTCTCTTCCATAAATCTGTTTGGTGAATCCCTTGGTTGCCATTTGCATTCTCATTCTCTGTGCAGGCCAATAGCTCTCACTGACACTTACTTATTTTGCAGTCAGTGTACTGACTAGCAGAGTTTATGGAGTAATTGCAGCATTATGCAACAAGTGGGGAAGTTTATGGCTTTGGAAGGAAGATATAATTGTAACAACTAGTATAACTGCTCTAGCAACCACCATAACACCAGGTTGGTCCATAGAACTCCAAATTAGGTTACAAATAAAGTGTCTAAAAAGCGCATTTCAGGAATAAACCTCTGTTTAACAGAGACAAATCGATTTTAGCTGGGTTTAGCTGTTAAAGTTAATTTAGGTATCATTCCTTTTTTCTTGAAAAGCAGGGACTTGCTAATCCTCCAAGCTTCAGCTGACTGCTGTTTCTGAAAAGTGTGGCACAGTGGTTCTGTGATAGAATACTTAAATAATAGTTATCTTATGTGTCTTATATATTCATGCAGTGGAACGGTCACTTTTGTGTTTCTCCCAGAAAAAGCCCCATTCTCCAGAGGTAAAATCAGGCTGTGAGAATAAATGGAATACTAGATTGTGCTGACCTCTGAAGAGAAATTACAGTTTGAAAACCTGGCCTTTGGCTAAATGAGCTGAGCCAAACTTTCACCTATGAGATAGTAAGCACCAATTTTTTTCCCTTAAGTAAAATTGAGACACATCAAAGACCCTTTAAGTGTCCTTGTATTTTTCAATCTTACTGCAAATTGCATTCTCTTACTTGACCAGAGCCGCTATAAAGCATGCATGCAGTACATCAGGAAAATAGCAGCACAGGGGTGTCTTATGTCTTGGTACAGAGTGCGAAGCCATGCTTTCTTTTTTGCCTTGCTGCATCAGAGGATCACAGCTCCAGTGGCTGGATGCTGTTGTCTTCTGAGGTGAGTTTAGAAACACAGACCCAAGGTGAAATTTCCTGCATCTGTATCAGGAACAAAGACAAGTGACTCCATGTTCTAAATGCTGTTCTGGTAGCACTTCCAGCTTGCTTCACTGAGCTGCCCATATCCATTATTTAGATGCTTTATAGATGACTGTGTGTTACATGACTATACTGTTGGCTGTATGTATATATTGTATGTATTATACACATTTATGCTATATACTTGAGATTATATTCTTGAAAAATCTTGCTCTTGTTTTCCCAGCAACTCTTTTCTGCTGATACTCAAAGCAGAGCATGGAAAGGGTATGTTAAGAAGGCTGAGGCTGAGGGAGTGGAAATGGGATGTCAAAGCATGCCGGAGTGAAAGAAGTAAAAGCAGTGTAAGTTTAATGCAGAGGATTTCAAAACATTGATCTCTTGTGCAACCTAGCCGTACTAGGTTTTGCAAGTGTTTTTGGTATTGCCAATTCCTCAGTTGGGTTTATTTTAATCTACCAAGTAAAGCTACAAGGCTTTTTCTGTGTAATTGCTAGAGGGTCTCAGAAAACTAATTTCCACGGCAGAGTGTGTTCAACTATGACACTTGGCCGAAGAGAGCATCAATAGGTTGCTGCCCTATATGTGGGGCAGAACAGAGTAGCACAGTGCAGACTACTTGCCTGTGCTGGCTATCAGCCATGCTAACAATGTCTTCTGCAAATATCTCTCTAGTCATGCATATTTTAAAATATCATTTTAATAACTGAAGGCTTAATGCTAAACTTCCAAACTTTTAATGTTGTTTACACAACATACAAATTAGACCACTTTTGACAAGCCCTGAACCTTTGTCAGGTGCAGTTATGAGTTTGTTCTGTAACAGTGTTGGACTTTCAGGAATTGTAATAAATAAATTCATTAAATTAAAAGCCCTGTGGTGAACTCCAACCCAGGCAGTGGATTAACTGGAGCCTGTCTGCCTGCTGCAAAACACTACTCCATCTTCACTGATGAATAACCGAGTTGCGCATGGCATTAATAAACATAAGACAGAGAGCAAAAAGGGTGTTATCTAGATGTAATGAACCCCTGAACTGACTTGAGAGAATGTGGCGTGCTGACAAGGTGTCATCAACTGTGAAGCGAGGCTTCATAGCCTCAGAGCCCTCACCTCTGAAGCCCAGTGATAGGTATCAGAAAGCTATTGTTATCTGAACCATTATCTGTAAAGCCAACCGTGCATGGTTGCCCCATTGACATTTCATGTGCTAAGAAATAAGGCTGTGAATGCTTAGAAGTCTCCCAGTGGCTAAACTGCAAAGCTTTTATATTTTCTTTAATTGAGGACTTAGCACAAAGGCGTGTGTGTGCACAGGCTGTCTCAGCCTGGAGATTTCAAACTGTTAGGTAGATGAAATATTTCAAGGAGAACTTTTTGGGTTTGTCACTGGATACTGTTAGCCCTAAGTAATTTAGGAATAAATACTTGCAAAGAGAGGTTCATTTTTCTTTAGCACTGTTTTCTGATGTCAGCTGGACAGATAATGCAACCATGGAGTAGAACTCCTTTATAAAGAAACACAAGTACAAGCTCTTCTGAGGCTTGCAGGCAAACCCCTGCAGCTTCACAGAAGTAGCAGTATTTCAAACAGTGAGAAGATAATGGTCACTCTGGAAGGTAAGAAATGGGTTTGGATGGTGGAATTTCAAAACCGAGCACTGTTCGAACAATTGTGTCCACATCTGACTGCAACAGTCGTGCTGAAGGGAGGCCCGATTCACAGTCACACTTGAAGACTTTGTGCATCCCTCTGATTGTTAAAAAAATTGGTTTACTTGGGGGCTAACTAATCTCTATCTGCCCACTGCAGGAGTTGCTAAAAAGGTGTAGGGCAGATGTGAATCAGGTATCTTGCAGGCAGAAGAATTTTTCAGTTTATGGGCACTTACAGAACTTTTCTGTCTTGCAATTAAGTGAATGTGATTGTGTCCAGTACTCTACTGCCTGCCTTGAAAACCGAGTGCTGAAAGAGTGTTCAGTAGTTTTTAAAAAAGCACAGTTCTTTTGAGATGTCAGGCAGCCAGATGTGTCAGTGTCTTCAGCAAATGTTGGTTTAGGTTTTTGTATGTGATTTACGGTACTGTGAGCTGTTAATTAACTTATTTTTTAGTCTGTCCTGCCCTCTTGTGAGCCCCAATGTTCTGCGTAAACCCTGAGTAGGGGAAAGTGAACCTGACCAGTGTGTCTGTAGGCAAGAGACTTGCAAAAATGATAATGCAAACTGCAAAAATAAAGAAGTGTCTGCTGTGTCTTTGATCTTTCTCATGCATTATTTCAACATGGACAAGTCTTTAAATGCATGTCTTTTCTAAAATGCCCCATTTCCCTTTCCCCTTCTGTAATGGCTCTTGCTAGCCACCTCTATCCATTCGGCCCCTAAGCTGAGTTCCAGCTGTTTAGATCCTTTCTGCTTTGTGAGTTAATAACAGGGGAAAACCTGCTGAAGGAAGAAAGATGAGGGGATGCAGTCCAAGGACCCCTGTGGCTCTCACACCACCATTGCTGTGGCTGTTTCAGCATTGGACAGAGCTCTGCGGCGCAGCGAGAGAGAGCGAATGCACTAGGCTGCTGTAGGCAGAAGCAGGACTCCCAGAGGCATGCAGCATTGGGCCATCCTTGCTGAAGTCTGAGGGGGTTTTGCTACAGGTGCTAGTAAGACTAGTGAAAGGCCATAAGAAGAAATCTCAGTAGCTTTCCTGGGTAAAAGCTTCCATGGAACTTGGTTTTGGTTGAATGACAACTACAGGAGCATACTCCTTTGATGGTAATTCAGATAACCCAGTGGAAACTTAAATATTCACTTTTAAACCAGTATAAAAATAATACTCCCCATCTGTTTAACTAGTCTTGGTCGTCTTGTAACAGTTCACTGACCATCTGTTACTATGGCATAGAGATAGACATTACAAATCTACTTGACTGTATGAATTTCAGACTTCAGTTTATTTTTGGTTGCTAGTACATATGGACTATGTTCTGTTACTCTCCATGTGTTTGTTCACAAGGACTTCTCAGCACAAATTTCCCTGGGAGGGGTGTTTCAGAATGGGGGAAGGAGGGGAAGAAAAGCAATCAATTTTCTTCTTCAACAATCATAAATAGTTTCTAACTTGGAACCTCTCTCTCTCTCTTTTCCTCCCCCAAACTGCGTGCATGGATGAAGCAGTCGGGAGGATTGCTACCCAGATGTGAACTATCTGATTAATAAGTCACTGTCAGGCATGCATAGTAAAACTCAGACAAAATGAATCATTTCAGAGTTCTCGTATCGGTGTTTCTCCTCTCCACCCTCTTTCACATGCTGAAAGGTTGGGCAGGGTGTTCAGGCACACAGCCACTACCTCAGTGCTGGTATGTCTCCATATTCAGCAGGTGCTCTAAATTAGAATTGCACTTAGCTAGGAGGATGCATTTGCAGGGCCTGCTTGTGAGACCCGCTCCTGGATTTAGCAGCAGAGCTCTTAGCAGCCCAAGTTAGAGTAGTATCTGCATCAGACAAAGATCAGGGAGAAGTGGCTCTTTTTCAGGAACAAGCAATGCTACAAAGAGAAGTTGATATTTGGCTGGGCTTCTTCATGCTGCAGGTTAACATTTGTTGTTGTATCTGTGGTGTGTGGCTGTTTTATTGACCTTTTCTGAGTTCAGCCTTGGTGAAATGCACTGGAAGCAAATTTTTCCTAAGACCATTATGTTGTTCCTTGTGGACAGCTTCCAGGCAGAGGTTTGTAGTCCAGCAGAGTTGGCAGGGGTGCTGTATGCCAGAGATAGCTTTTCTTTCTGCTTCTGTTTTACAACAGAGTAACTTAAGTCTGTAGTACTCCTGCCTTTGGGTGGCATGAGGTAGAAGTGAAACTTCTACAGCCTAACTAGGTGTGAGCTATGCAGCTGCTAGGTGATTAAGCTTAATGTTGACATACTCTTCATTCCTTTGATGAAAGTGTTTTAGAAAGGCTGTGCAGGTGATGCAGGAATGTTATAGGAGTTAGTCTATACTTGTTCATGTTGCTTCTAAAATGTTTTGTGCTTCTTTCTAAGTTAAATAAACAACAGCATCCATTCAGGCATCACCTAGCACTCCAAAGGAATCAGCTATAAGCCGTCAGCTATCACCTAAAAGCCATCATGACTCCTTTTGTCAGGAAACCCTTCTAGGGCACACAAATGCTAGGGGTAAAAATACAGACACAATAAATGTTGCACTGGGAGGACTGACATGAGTATCTAGCTCAAACACTGCCTCAGTGAACTGCTGTTTCCAGACTGGGGAAGTGAATCCTACCAGGACTTACAGTATTACTGGCTGTTGGGCAAAAGGAATGGGTTCCTATGCAGTATGAACCAACTGAATACCTCTCACTGGGAACCGATAGCACTTCTGTATATATAACTATACCAGGCATGTAGACCAAACAGGATTATGGTTCTGCATTAATTATCAGCTAATTAGCCCCTTGTTTTTAGACAAGGCCTACTTCATAAAAACCAAGTGAAAGGATTTCTTGCATATATTACTTTCCAAAGATTTGTTAACACCTCATCACCTTTAATCTCTCACCATTCTTATTTGTATTTAGTAATCCCTCTGAATTAGCAGTGGTGTGACCCATTCTCTGCTGAAGGCCAGACTGCCAGTTTATAGAAATTACTGAAACGAGGCGCCAAAGTAACGTAAGGACAAATGCCTCTCTGTACAGATTGGCATGAACACCGGAGGCAGCATTTGAGTGTAATATTGACTAATTATTTAACCATGAGTGGCAGCTTTGAACATTGTGTTCTTTTTGCTTCACTTCCCACATTTAATGTGAATCTAATTGTGAAGGGAACAAGTATTTCTTCTCAGGTTGCTGAAAATGCAGCAGCTAGCTTTGGGAAGTGCATGGGATGCAAAGTGAAGGCAGCCTTGAACTGTGCGTCAGCTAGTTCTTATACTAGAGTTAGTACTAGTACTAGGCCTTGTGCCTCACCTCAGACCATTGGAGTAAGCCTTTCTTCACTGTTAGACATGTCGAAATCAGAGAACATGGTTTTAGCTCAGCTTAGGGATAAGCTGTGAAACTTGAGTCTGTGCATCATCTCTGGCCATGTGCATATTGCTGTTATCTCTACAGGCAACTCTCTGCCGCAGCTCATTGTGTGGCTGCCAGCTCAGCCTTTCTATGACTTGTTGGGTCCATAAGCAAAAAGTCACCTTGAAGATTTTGCTTGGCCCTCAGGCTCATTCAGACTTGTGGAAAGCAGCTGAAAGATAAGTGAGCGCCTCAGTGGAACAAAGCTTCCTGGATTGCTAACCATACTCCAGCCTCCCCTCAGCAAGCCTGGCTGCACACACCTATGCTTTTATGGCAGATCAGCACAGTAGTTGTGGCAGGCTAAGGACACCACATAAAGACCACATTGCTACTGCCTTGAGGTGCATTCTTGGAGGCTAGAGTCATGTGCAGTATAAATATATCCTCTTACTTTTTCATCTGGAGTCAGATGATGCCAGGCTATTATATTAAACACGGTGCTGCAGTATGTACTCTATGGATGACTTTGCGAATGATACTTTTTTTCCATAATAAATTAGGTGGAAATCCCCTAGCTCTAGACCAGGATGTTAATACCAGCCATAGCCCTTGCTTCCTTTCCATGAAGCTTTCTTGAATTATCTAGGTTGCTACTTGCTGATTTTCCTCTGTGAGAAATCTACTGATTGTCTTTCCTGGAAGTGCCCAGTGCAGATTTTAACTGCAAAAGTTATTGAGACATGCCAAGACCAAGATGTCAGGGTTGGCCTTAAGCATTTGTCTCCATACTACAGGAAGATTTATTGCTGAAGTAAAATGATCGCCAAAAACCCATTAGATAACTTGATGTGCTCTGTTCCTGGTTATGTTCAAAGTCTGCTACAGGGCTCTGATCCCAAAATGCACTTTCAGTAAACTTTCAAGTGCCTTGTTTGTTTTAATTTAAGGTACTATTTCCATAAACACATAGTTGTACTGCTTTCTCTGTGCCCTTGATGTTGAGTTGGTTGTGCATATTAATTAAGGGCCATTAGCAGAGGAAGTGCAGAGTGGTGCGAAATGTGATCGAGCACATGTACTGTGCTGCAGTCTGCAGTGTTCTGTGTTGCACCACTTTTTGATGGGATTTGAGAAACTGCAGGTGAAAACGTACTCTTCCTTTATTAGTCACTATTATTAGAACTATATGGCTTGAACTGAGAAATAAAGTGGGCCTGGCCACTTTACTGGCCTCAACCCAGCATGTCTCTGCAGATGAATATAATCTTTAAAACGGAGATTAAAGGGGAAATGAAGGTGGGCTGGTGCCGTCCACACAATTGCTCTAGGAGATGCTGCCACTATTTCTCAATTTTAAGTTCATGCCACACGGTTACTGGAGGATGACACAGTGGTGGAGGGCAAGTTCTCTATAGGAATACTGATGTAGTGTTGTACACTTGCATTCAACATTCTGTATTCCCTTCTAAAATGAGAACCACCCTTTTTTGTGTAGAGGTTAATATATGATACATAACATGAATCCATGGAAGGTATTTGCATATTGGTGTGCTGCTGCTGAGCGAAGTTCCAGATGAGACCTTGACCATCCTTGCCTGGCTTGTCGTGAGGTAAGAATGCATGTTGTCACACTGTATAAGAGTCTGTTTTTGAGAAGAAATCGTCTTATGTCAAAGCAGTCTAATTACGAATTGCTTGGAGTTAAGGAAAGGTTAGTCTTTTAACATATTATTTAGCATTTTATTGGTTAGTGCTTCTGTATGCTTTACCACTTAATCTTTGGGTAATGGTCTTTCATGAAGACAGGATCCTGCAGTGGGTAAAAACTGCAGATCTGGTCTGCCCTGGAGATTACATGAGTTTCCTCTTGTCTAGAGAACATTGTGACTACAGGCACTGTGGACACCCCAGATTTGTGTTGTGCTGTGACTAAGAAAATGAAATGCTCTCCTGAATTATTGTGTCTAATAGGTCCTCAAGCACATACTTTATTTTCCTCCTTCTTGAGATAAGGAGGTTTATTAAGTGATCTCTGAAAATCACTTCCAAATCTGTTTTCTCTTGTTATTTCTTAGAGTTATGCAGGCCTGTTAGGTGTCTCCTTTCTGCCATTTTTAGAGTTTAATTAAGTCCTTGTTGGTTCTGAAGGACATTTGACCAGGCCCAAAGCCTCAGTGTGTGATTACAGATCTGGAGAATCAGCCACTACTCCACTCTCACACTGTCTCATTGGGCAGCCAGGGGCTCCAGAAATAGGCAACATTCTGGGGCATATGAGATACTGCATCCAATTGCCATGTTTCACTCAGCTGCCATCATGGGAGAGCCTTATCTATCTGACAGCAGCCACCACCAGCCTAGCATCAACTACTAGCTAAAAAATAACATACAGTGGAAAAAAATACTCAACATCTAAATGTAAGTTTCTGATACCTCAGTAGGGTGCATTGCATTTCCTGATCATTCAGTCAAATTGTTTAGAGATTGATTATTACTGGAAAGCCTCTTGTTTTTGCCTTGGTCACTGGTCTCCCCTTACCCCAGCTCTTTCTTGAGAATGCAGAAGTTTCTTATTCCTTCCCTTGCAGTTCTCCAACGTCCCTTCCCTTGCTTGTGTGCCCTTTCTCATAAGCCCTGCTTCCCACTGGAGTGGTGGGAGCACCATGCCGTGCCCAGCATGTTTGCAGAGCTGTGCTGGCTCATGCAACAACCTCCCAAAGAGAAGCACATTAGGGCAAGAGGAGGGTTCCAGAGGGCACAGCATGACATTCAGGGCACTGTGTCTTGCCATCTTCAAGCCAACACAGCACCCACAAAGTGAACCTGCTGAGCTGCATCACCTGGACTTGCCACCCACCCTGAATTGTAGCACAGGTTGAATGAAATAACACACAGACGTGGAGCAAATGGCAAGAGTGGCTTTTTTTTCCTCCAACCCATCAACTAGCTGCCTTTGAAAATCAAAGGCTAGAGAGATTTCTTTCCTTGGGAACACATGCCAAGCAATCGTGCTCCATTGTTGCTGGCAGATTTGTTTTTGCACACTTCAGACAGGAAGAACGGCACTCTCGGGGCAAAGAAGCTGGCACTGCGCGAGTGAGGTGGGAAGAGAGGAAACAGCCAGCAAGGAGCAGCCAAATCTGCGATGGCTTCACCACGTTCCCTAGCAACCTGCACCCTGGAGAGCCGCTTGCAATGTCTCCTCTTTATCAGCACAGCTGCATGTGATGTACTAGCCTTGCAGTGGTCTGACTCGCACTATTTTAGGTTTAAAAAACAAACCGTGTGATTGCAGTACTGTCACGGGCATAAGGACTTTGGATTGCTCTCTTGCACAGATGGGAGCAATTTACAAGGAGGGTTGGGAAAGTAACTTTCTGTTCTTGCTTGAATGTTGTCTGGTACCAGCTAGTAAATACCGTCTTGTGGCTCAAAGACTTTCTGATGGGTAGATTAGATAGCTCCCCTGTCATTTGTTTTCCCCATAAGGTGGTATTGCATGAAGGACTTGCATCAGTGTTTCTGGAGTAACTTCTTTCCTTCCATCCACTGCAGACACACGTGGGTCTTTGTACAGCAGACATGTGAAGCACTTTGCTGTCTGGAGCACCTATGCTGATTGTCTGAATGCTTCCTTGCCTGCCGTTTACCTGCTCTGGCCAGACTCACTGCATCCTGTCTCGCTTCTGGAAGGTTTTAGTGAGTGCCGGATGGACATTCCTGTAGACCAGGACAAGAGAAGCCCTCTGTTTGTCTAACACAAATATTTACAGCCCATACAGTGGGTCCTCTGAATGTGAGCTGCCACATGCACGTGAAGCCTAAGCTGGATATATGGCATCTTGGAGATAGTAAAGGGGCAGCCACTGTGCCTGGTTTAGGACCTGGCTTCTTTGTCATACCATTTCTGAACAAAGTTTCTTTGATTTAGCGTTTGGAACAAGCCCATAAAGTAACTTGATACTGTACAGGAGCTTCCTTTTCTGTAAGCAGCTTCAGCCCTGAAGCTGATCCATAGGGCCTTCAGCTGGCTTTGCTCAACTCTGTTGCAGAGTATGTCACAACTGCTACAACAATCACAGAAGCATAAACAATAAGTCTGGAACAGACTTGAGGATCTGTCTGCTGCTCAGAGACAGGATCAACTCTGCCTAAGTCATTCTTCACAAATATTTGTTTGTTCCTACTCTGAAAAGCCTCAGTGATGGAAATCACAGTCACTTCCCCAGGCAATCTCTTCCAGCACTTTGCTGCCCTCCTCCATGTTGCAAACCTTCTAAAGCATGCGAGTGATTGAGATGTATGTCCAACACACAGAGGGGCCTGAGCCCCCTATTTTATAGTGTAAAACTAATGCAGAGGGGCAGAAAGGAAGCGTGGAGAGCAGAAGTCTTGAGGGAAAGAAGAGGAAGGAGTCTGTAAAGTGTTTGATGTTCACAACCTTTTTCTAGGTGTACTTTTGAAATTTGCTTGGCTCTTAGGAGCAAGGGTAGATGAGAAGGTTGGTGGAGGAGGCATGTTTATTCTGAGTTCCTCTCCAAAAGGGAATCAGCTCTACAAAAGGAGCAAGGAGAAAGAAGGCCCTGGAAAACAGTTTAGTCTGAGCTGAGAGATGGTAGCAGGAGTCCATGAAAGCCAGACTGAGAGAGGCCCCATAGTTAGCAACAGTGATTTTAATCAAGTAAGCTATCTAGAGCTTACTTAAAGTGTCACCTGCAAGGAAGCAGGTTGCAATCACCCATATCCCCAGAGAGTGGGGTCTTTGTCTGCAGAGTTCACTCTTGGTCTGGCAGCCTGGTAGTTGGTTTTCTTCCTGTGTCATATGTTCCTGTGAAAGACAAATACAGCTGAAGGCTCAGGGGGCTGCAGTTAGTCTGGTGAGGCTTGAACAGCCTTGTTGACTCAACTGGTGCCTCTCAACCAGCCAATGTGCACCTGAGTATATTGCTCACTTTGGGACACTGAGCTAGATCCTCTGCTGCTGTGTAAATCAGCGAGTTCCCTGGAGTGACTCTGATTTGCACCATCTGAATGTCTAGCCCATCCTTTTCAAGTAAATTCTGCAAGCAGATTATATATATATATCTCTGTTTTTCCCCTTCAGCCTTTGCTCAGTCAACCTATGAGACACTTAATCATTAAAAAACAGAGGGGGGCTGCTGCTGTTGTGATTGAAGAGGACACAAAAATGTTTCATGGACAAAGCGATCTTTTTAATACATCACAGTGGTCCAGGGGCAGTTATGTCCTGCCATAGCCCTCAACCTCCTCAATAATGATTGCACATGCCACTGCCTCTTTCAGTTTTTCATTCTCCACAAAGTACTGCTTGACCAATTAGAGAGATAAGTTCATCTCTAACCCAGGAGGTATGTGGACAGCCTTCTTTGCTGCTTCTCTGTACATAGAGGAATGTTTTGACAGCGAAACATGGATCTTGTTGAGTTGTCAGTTCTGCTAACTCTCCCAAGTGTCTCTTATTTATTGAGCCATTAGACTCTTCGTGACCTCCCCAAAGTCAGTCCTAGCCTCATACGAAAGACAACACAGAAATACAGCTTGAATGTGGCCTTCTGAGCAGGGTGAGTTTCTTCAAGCATTTGATTCCTTGAGCAGCACAAATCATTAGGTCTGTATGTCAGTGCAGTGTCTATGCCCCCATGCTGGTGGCAGGAGGCTGCAGCTGGGGAAATTCACATTCCCTTTCTTAGTGCACAGTGTGGTTTGGCTGCCAAGATCTTGGGGCTTTTTAAAAGGCTGGTGGCAAAGCAGAGGGCAAGGGAAAGCAGTAGAATGGCTCTGAATCCAGGCAGCCTTTCATCCTCTTCTGGCTTCATTGCCAAGCAGGGAATTTCTTCTTGCTCTTTATTCCTAACCTGATCTGGCTTGGAGACCATAGGAACTTCTGCAATACACAGCACAATCTCCACAGAACAAGTGCCTGTGTGCTTACCATCTGGAGCATCATGACGACAAAGTGGTTTTCTGTTTGGCTGGAAAACATCCCAGACAGATGTGGGATCACACCCTAGATGCAGCAGGGGAAGTAGAGAGGAGGAGCATGTGATGTTTGAGCCCTATATAATGCTTCCATGGGGGAATCAAGTGAGACTGAGGGTATTAGTGCTCTGATCTAGGTGCCCACCCTCCCTGATGCCCCAGTAAAAACACAAATGCACCTGTGTCTGGAAGCATCTGACTAATCTCATAGTCTGAAATTGGTGGGGTTTGGATAACATTGGATAGTTCTCGTACAAGGGAACTGGTTCAGTAAAATCAGCTGATGCTGATACCTCTCATTTGCTTTTGCTTTCCTGCTTGCTTCCTGCTCTGAGGATGCTGTTAGTCCATCCTTCCATTTCATCCAACTGCTTTGCACATTAGTCTCTCCTGAGCTAGCACTTCTCTCTTGCCTTTGTAGTTCTGCCTTTTTCAATTGTTATATTTGTGTTGAAAAAGGCTAATTTGCTCTTTCCCTTGGTTCTTTCCCTATGTTGCCAGAGCTCTCATTCCAGATCTGATCTCGACCTCTCTTCTCCTGTGGCTCTTCTCCAAGGGCTATCTCCTGCCCTCTCTGTAAGCAGGATGAGTAGCATCTGTAACAGCCATGATTAGCACAGCAAATTTACTTAGATCATCACTCCTGTTCCAGCAGATTGCAAGAGTAAGGTTGAGGCCCTTGAATATTGAACAGCCACGGTGAAACTTCCTTCAGCAGTTTTCAGTAGCCCATAGTCCCTGCTTCTTTGCTTCCCTGACACGATTTCACAACCAGGTGGGACCTTCTGGGTCCTCAGCATGTGATTCTCTCTGAGGGAAAATCATTCCTCGTCTCTTCCTGCCCTTTTCTCAGCTCTCACCTCCCTGATTGTGGGAAATTCCTGAGCAGAGACAGTTTTTCAAGGGAAACTTGAAGCTTTTATCTGGGTAATACTTAACTGCTCTGGACTGTATTACAGGAGAATTATGACTTTGTTGAGAAATTTCTACTGCTGTAAGCCAAATGAGAGATCATTTTCGTAAATACATTGGGTGAAATAAATTATAGTCTAGATGACGGGCGTTTACCGTGGCGTTTTTCCCCCAGGTGCAGTATAGAATTTGGCAGTGCTTTGTTCTGAAAATATTATTTCTGATTATCCAAAGATAATGGATAGTGAAACATATACAAGTTTCTTCTAAAGCAGCAGCACTTAGGCTATCAAGATGACGTTCACTGTTGGCTGCAGCGCTTGACTCTCTCCTCCTTCTTCTCTTGTGTATTATTCCCTCTGGTCCTGATGGCATTGTTTAATTTCACTACCTTTTTCCTTACTGCCAGTGTGTCGTATACTCTGCCCGATAGTGCTCACAGAAGCACCAAGTGCAGGTAATGCCTTGTGAATGCTGGCTGCACTGTGAGCTTGCTGCCAGGCATTTTCCCAGACTCCAATATGGGCAAGTAGAATTAAGTCTGCAAGCAAACTGCCCAGTTTTGGCGGACAGTTCCACTTCACAAAGGGTGATATTTTTAATCATGAGTCATTATGATAAACTCCAGTCCAGTAATTTTGTGAGGAGGCAATTATTCTAGCTTGGGCTGGAGAGAGCAGAGATGCAAGGTTTGCTGGTAGAAGTGGTACATGTGAGCTGCTGTGGGCCTCAACACTGGCAGTCTAGAAGGTTGCTCCTCAGGAATGAAATAACACGTCTTTGCAAATGGTTTTGGCATGATGTTAGATGGCTGAGCTGAGATTCAGGTGACCTAGGGATACCTGCAGAGGGCTCTTCATGAGGAGAATTAATTGTTTTAAATGCAGTAAAGCTTCAGACTCCTAAAGGTGAATAAAGCAATTTGCCAACAAAACCATCCATACAGATAGAATCATAGAATAGTTTGGGTTGGAAAGGACCTTAAAATCATCTAGTTCCAACTCCCCTGCCATGGGCAGGGACACCTTACACTAAACCATGTCACCCAAGGCGCTGTCTAACCTGGCCTTGAACACCGCCAGGGATGGAGCATTCACAACTTCCCTGGGCAGCCCATTCCAGTGCCTCGCCACCCTTACAGTAAAGAACTTCTTCCTTATATCCAATCTAAACTTCCCCTGTTTAAGTTTTAA
>WYDI02024115.1:1320-69181 GCA_009867235.2 Psittacus erithacus | reverse complement strand
CCTGCCCATGGCAGGGGGGTTGGAACTGGATGATCTTAAGGTCCTTTCCAACCCTAACTATTCTATGATTCTATGTACAGGGATGGCATCTGATGACCCAACTAGAGATCACTTCCAGGTTCTAACTCAAGTAAATATACCAATTCTCCTAAAAAACTTCAAAACCAGATTAAGTATTCATCTACATTTGCCACCTACAAACCCTAGGGGATTTTTACTCCACCTCCAACTTCTTCATCTTTGTAAATGGCATCTGAATATTTCTAACTAAAACACCATTATAGCAGCTAATAACGGTGCAGGACCCCTAAAGTTGTTTTAATCTATTTTCTTCTAATTTCTCAAATAAATTTGCACCTTGCTTCTGTCCAGAACCATTTAACATGAGAAATCTGTTTTGTTTCAGGGCAATATAGTTCCACAGAGATTCAGTGAGATTTAAACTCTTCCACTAAGAATTTTTTTCCCCAAAAACATTTTGTTTGATTGCCAAATAATCTGCTTTGCTTCTCAGTTCCCAGTGTCAGAAATACTTTTAATGGAAAATTATTTTCTTACCCTAAGGAGTAGTCGACTAAACCTGATTAGAGTGATCAGTACTTTTCCTATGTGGTTTTCCAGAACACTGTTTAAACAAACATACCCTAAACAAGAAAGCCCTAAAAAGGCTATTTTCCTGAGAAGACTTTTTTCTCTTCCAGTTGAATTGCATCAAATGTGGGAGGAGGGAAAGAATGTAAATGTCAGCGTGTTTTTAAGAGCAGTTTATCATGCTGTAAAGCTTCTATAGCATAGAACATCTTCTAATTCTAGATGAACTGAGATTAGAAGGGCTAAAATAAACTAATGCGCCAAGAAGCATATTTATAATATGCAGAAATAGAAATCAGCTCCTTTCTGAGGAGAGCTAGGGCAAGAACTGAACATCCCCCAGATTCCTATTGAATTCTTAAGGTGTACATGAAATTTTCATTCAGATACATAGACCCTCAATAGACCCTTCACACAGGTGAATCATATCTTTCCTGTTTATGAGATGTGACTACTTATCACCACAGGATTATACTGAGAATTAACACAATGATCCTATAATTTGCTCAGTGTGAGTGGTTCTAACCTACTCGCAGAACCCTACTGGATACGCAGTTTAAAAAGAAATCAATAACTGAATTAATTTAATTAATCAGAAAAATAATATCTGTGTCAGAACAAAATGGTATAGGAAATCATCATGCCAGGCATAAGAGCTCTAAATGACACTAATCCTTCAACTTAATACCAATACTAAAATGCGAAACATTTCCACCTACAAAGTCCCTAGTCAAAGCCCTAGTTCAGCAATGAACATTTCAAGTACAATAAAAGCACAAAAAGGAGAGATCCTCAAAAAGTACTCCTGAAGGATGAATCAATGCATTAAGTCCCTCTGTCTGTCACTTCATACTACATTGGAGACTCCAGTTCAAATCAGATTCAAGGCACTGGATTGAAATTAATTTAATGGCACTAACTCAGTAGACTGTTGTGCATCAAAATATTGTGCTGATAATTAGATATTTTCTGTTCATCACTAGCTAGAACTAGTTACAGCCAGAGTTTGTGGAAATACATTGGTTTTTCATGTGAAAAAAGAACAGGGAATCTCTTTGGAGTCAAATTCTAAATCAAGGCAATTCTTACAGCATGCTTTTGACACATCAGTGCCTAGGTCTGCATGGCACAGGGGAAGTAAACTTTTTCTTTATGATTCATACCCAGCTGAAAGCCAAAAAGTAAATGTTAGGCCTGAGTCCTTGTTGCATTTCTCATTTCTATATTCCAATATAAATTCTTTGAAATTCTGGCCACCAATTCACAAATGGAATCATAAACTCAAAACCCACACTCCATCAGGTACTGTTTTCTCTTTTCCTCATCCTTAAGATCTGTAATAACCCTCAGATTTTTATAAGGACAGGAAAGAATTTTTCTGCCTTTTTTTCACCATGTCAGGAGCCATTTGATCAATGTTTAGAAGTTTTGCCAGCTTAGCGTTCTCAGTGGTGCAATTTCTTTGTGCTGACATGGCTATGCCAGCCACTTGCTATACAATTAGATGCAATTATACTGGCAAGAAAATATTCTGCCATTCAAGAGCTGGTATAAGCTAAATCAGAAAAATGGCCTTTTTTTGTGAGTGGGAATGGTACTTCTAAGCATAGAAAAGGCCCCAGGCTCAATATACTCACCCCTTTAATTGAGGGCTGAGAGAACTACTAGCTTCAGCTGCAAGATAGGGCATTAATCCAGTGCTTCCAGAGGAAGTCAAATCCTCCAGGAAACAGAGAGAGAAAAGAGCCAAGTCCTAGTGAAGTATTAAAAGCCAGGAAAAAAAATATTCCCTTTTCATTTTTAGATGGAAAAATCCCTTCAAAAGGTTGACTTTATATATAAATGATAAAGGAGCAGTAAAGAAAGGATTGTATTTTGGCAGTGGATTTTACAGTTCACCTGTGTGTTTCAGTATGTACAAAGCACTCTCCCAAACTACCTCTGCTAAAATCTCTCTAAAGGCAAGATGACAGAGAAATAGTAATGGGCAGGTCAAAAGAGACTCTTAGGGATTCTACAGTCATTAGTTTCCTGAAGTGAATTGCAGTTATTTTTATTAAAATAGACAATTCTGCCAAAAAAAAAAAATCCCCATCCCAGGCCATCTACCCTACATGTAACATGTAAGTAGGTTATACTGTCAAATCCAAGTAGAATCTGTACTCAGCACCAAAAACATATAAATGCCACATTTAAGAGCGTAAAGTAAATCACAACTATTTTGAAGATGTACAGATAAAACCTAAATTAAAACTGGACAGGGCCTTAAGAATACCAAAATAAAAGCAGGTAATAGGAGAATATTCTCCTATTTTCCCTACCAGGACGTCTGATGAAAAAAACTCTCTTACTCAGCATTTGAGCACCCTTTTTTGTATTACATGCTGTACAATGGAAGCTACATGAGCACTGTAAGAGCAATGAAAAACCTAGCAGAAGCATGCTTCATGAAACTGCCAAGCTAGGGAAAAAAGTTACTTTCAGAAGGACAAGGCTCTCATGAACTGGGCTGAGAACAATGAAACAAGATTGGAAACAAAAATAGTATTTTAAATAATAAATGGCCAGATTTTTTTTAATAACAAATATGTGGAAGCAAATCCCAATGTCCCTGTGTTAGCTGGGAGAAAACTTTGATTCCAGTATCTGCCAGCCTCCATAAACCCAAATGGTAACACACTGTTCTAAAGCAGATTTCATTTTGAGACTACAGTACCAGCTCTGAGAAATACAGATGGTTATCTGTATGTTCAGACACTATAGCAACAAGCACCTCAAACTGGACAGAACAGCTCTATTCCCAAGTTAGCACAAATGCCATAAAGCATCTGCCTATTTTGAGTGTTTAGCTAGCTATTGTTACTACTGAAGTGAGTCATGTCTCTAATACATTCATTCACACATCACTATGAGAGTGGAAATTATTTTATTCCCTTTTTGCTTGCTGTGCAAAAGTTAAGTAACCTGTGCAAGGTTGCAGAGAAAGTCTCTTTTGCTTTCTCCTCCCTGTATCTCACAAAACCCAAAATGAAACTCTACCGATAAATACTGAAGACAGCAGCACCCCCTCTACTCCTCCTACTCTCTGTCAGTGGGACCATCAGCTCTTTGGGGGGACTGAAATCTAGCTCAAAACTTGGCTCAATACAAAGGACATGTGGGTGCTATCTCACTGTAATCTCTGAGTCAGATATATGAGCTAATCATGCCTTTTGCCCTTGCACTCTTTGAAACTATGAGCTCAAGATGCTAACAGTCTGGGAGCATCACATCCTGCCTGGTCCTGCACATTGAATGCTGACAGCTTAAAACAATGGTGAATAAAAATATATAGGTGCAGAAAAACAGTACTTTTGCTACTATGTGCAAGGCTTAAATAAAACACATTTGCCTTTGCCTCCCTTCACAAATAATCTTGATTGCACATCTCTTTTACAGTTATGAACAATCTTCTGAGATGACTGACAACGGAGGTAACTGACATGTAATGTGAATCTTCCCACTGTTATGCATTCTAGACGTGCAGCTGAATAAAATTCTGCTCAGTCAGACATAAAATCAAATTAGAGTAGTTCACTCTGAAGAGAAAGAACTAAATTTGAAACAAATAAAGCAGTGCATAATTCACTTTTAATGGGATAAGTTCCTAAAACCACACTAATCATAATCCTAACAAGGTAATCCATTACATTGTGAGTTTACCACATCCCTGTTCAGTATGCAGTAGAGCTTCAGGCACGTGAGGGATTTGCCCCACACGCAAAGTGAGCAAGTATTATTTCTTTTCACTTGGATTTTGCTCAGCAGAGCACTTCTGTTTATTACTAATTATACCTTCTGGACATAAAACATGTTTTGTTCATACCACATGTGTTCCCAAATATCTTCACCCCTCATTGAAATTCCTTGGTTACCATAGAGTGTATTTCTCCACAAAGTCCTGCAGTATTAATCAACAGCTTAGAAAAAGACCCAAAAAAATGCTGTATCTTAACTGCACAGATTCAGAAGGAAGATAATGATCCAAACATGGAAGTTGGGTAACCCTGAAGTAACATTTCCTGTGTTTGGCAAAAACGCCTTTCCATTTTTATTGACCGGAAGTATTCAAGACTTTGGGTTTGGATCTGATTTTTAAGACAGAATTTTTCATCAGCACAGCAGCTCACAACTGTGAAAACACTTGAGTTAAAGGAGAAAATATGACCGCCTGCTTTGCAGCTACCCTTCAAAGTCTCAGGGTGTCTACACTTATTTGGTGTATGAGAGCTGACAGGTTACAACCCAAGATGCTGTGGCTACAGGGCACAGATAAATCAGAAACAAGAAAAGAGTTTAATAATTTCTGTAACATGGGCTATCTTTCTAAGCTTTATTAAAGTGTTCGACTCTGAAAAGTCATTCTAAAAAGCCAACATTTGGCATGTTGCATATTCAATACCTCTCAGTTAATGTCTGACACAAAAAATGTGCCCTGCTGACATGTTAAAAGATATTTTTGTATGGGATTTTAGAGCCAAGCTGGGTTCTTTCTGTACTGTCAGCAATCAAAATTTTCTGACTGAAACATAGCGAATCTTTTAATCACATAGCAGGGATTGTAGCATGCTTTTCCAGCTGCATCATTTCTAAAGACAGAACTAACAGGTGAGAAATACTGAAAAAGCTAATAAAAAGGATATGATCAAAAACACATCATGAGCAGGTAAAGCAAGCAGATGCTTTTCTACGTGAATCTATATACTGTAATCCTTAGCAAAAATTTCCATTTCTCTATCCAGCTCATCCTGAAACATCGTTCCCTGCATAAACCATTTTCACTTAAAAGACCATTAACAAAAAAAAAAAAGTCAGGAGACAGAACTCCCATGTATACAATACAAATGGAGTTATTTTTTCCTCATACAAACATTACAGCTCTGCGTGAGGATGCAGCAAGGTAAATACCCTACAAATCAAACCGCAGGTTCCTGACACTGGGCTCAACCATTATCAGACATGGGTTATTTCTAAATTCCAAGGGTGTTTTTAATACTCAATATTCAACCCACACAGGTTTTTTGCACTCCGTTTTATTACTACATTTTGATGTGAGGGAATTTAAGTTACATAATATGCATACATAGAAATCATAGACACAGGCACTCACAAGCTTCACCTTCAACAAATATCCTATTTGCCAGCAGGATGGACACACACACAGAAAAATGGTTATGTATGGAAAGCAAGAGATTAAGCTCATTTTAAAGCAGAGAGATACATGCAATGGCTATGCCCTTGTCGTAAGGCAAGATGTGGATGAAGATGACTGGGAGTGAGGAGGTATGATTCTGCAAGCAAACTCAATATGGGGAACGCAGTAGTTCTCTGAGCTAGGAAGTTCATGTCCCTCAGCTCCTACAGTCTCTGGCTCCAAATACAGGGGATGTTACACCAACTCTGCACAGGCCAAGTCATCAGCAACTCCCCTACCCCTGCAAATGAGCAGAGACTGAACTGAACCGAGCTAACTTCAAGGAGAGACCTATAAAAAAACAGATATTGAATGCCTTTAAGCATGAGGGGATTTAAAAAAAGGGGGCAGGGTGGGAATAAGAAAGTAATTATTAGACCTTATGGAGAAGCAATGCCTTATACACTGACTGTTGTATGGACCACACAGCAAACTCACTAGCCAAAATGAATTATATTGATGGGACAAAAAAATTTCAGAAATGGCAGCTAAATTGCTGCATTTTCCCACAATCCTAAATTTCAGTCAGGATTGCACTCTACATTGTCTATTGAATAAGGAAACGCTGCCCAGAAGGAGGTTTGGTGAAGCAACCCTCCTGCTCTGTACAGATCAGTTCCCTCTGTAAAGTTAACATTGCCACTCTCCATTCATTTCCTGCTGCTGGAGGTGCTGGAGCATGATAGCATCAGGTTCATAAGCTATTAGTGAGCATTTTGGCTTAGTGAGCATCAGAGTATCACTTTACAAAACAGATATTATCATAATACCAAGGAAAACCTGTCCAAAGAGCAATAAAATTACTTGTACAAGGTTACCCAGGCGCAGCAGAAGAAGCCTGGCTAGGACACTTAACCTGCAGATCATACACCAACGACCTATCCAGCAGGAAACCCCTTTGAGGTAATGAGCTGGGGGATCCAGCTCCATCTCTGGTTACCTTTCCTTATCCACACCCTGCTACAAAAAAACCCTATTTCAGTCATTGTGGAAGACTCAAAAATACTGTGGCAAAACAGAAAAGAGATCAGAAGTGTTGATAATAAAGCCCTGAAAGGAATGTAGAGCATGGTATTTTGGCCTTCTCTTTACTGTCAGTCACTCTGAAGCAGATCTTGTTGCACAGGAAACTGGTGCCTGAATTAAGGATGCAAAGGAATTCATTAACAATTCTAGCTGTAATAATTAAATTTCATATTGCCAAACTCAGACTTAATTCGAGGAAAACAAAAAAAAAACAAAACAAGAAATAGTAGAATTGCCACAGAGAGACTGCTGCATAGACAGATTGTGCCAATGGCTAGTATAGTAACAGGATCAGGTACCTATCATTTCAAAGATTTTCTTGGGCAGGCAATTTAATACTTCTGCATCTCAGTTCTTCATTTCTAAATAAGGACAATAGCTAAATTGAAGCACACTGAGGATAAGGCAAGATATGCAATAGAGACCACATAAAAATCTAACAGAACTGGATTTGTGCATGGGTATAACAGTAAATTTGAAGCTATTTTTGCTACTTTTTGTTTAAGCCTACAAACTATTTCACTGACAGCATTTCAGTGTGCAGCAGTGCTATGCAGCAAAGATTAAATTTTTCCAAGCAAAGGCATAATACGCTATACATTACCTTCAAATGAAATTGCAGATCCATTTTTTTCTACAAAACAATAAAGAAAGAGAGACAAACGCAGCCTTGATAGCATCTGCTAAGCTGCTTCTCAAAATAGAGGGAGATTCAGGTCACATTCGACTCTTCATTGAGCAACACCCAACATAGGCTTCAAGACTATTAGGGTATTAAAGACCGAGATGTTAAAATCACACCTAGAGGTGGCAAACTGTAGCTATTCCTACAGTCACAGGGGAAAAGAGATAAATTTCAGGTTTACACCTATGGTTGAAGCCCAAAGGTGGTCATTTTTTTATCATATTTGATAGCAAGGTTTGCACTACAGGAATATAGTCTCTCCTTGATTCTGCAACGTAAATCTCATTGGTAGCACTGGCTTTAGGGGACATCAGACACAGTTAAAAAAGATAAACTATCACAAAAACTATTTTTTGGCAAAGTTCAGCATGAAGACCTTGAAGACAAACATGGCCCAGTCAGCAGCATATCTAAATCACACAAACTCGGTAGTATCATTTCTGCCAAAAGCCAGGCTAAGCACAAATGTTATCAAGCAAGGATTTTCCTTCATGTTCTGATCACAACAGGCATGTTCAAAAGGACAGAAAAGCCTTTCCAAAGGTCTAACACTGACTTGAAGATTAATCTATTACATGAATAAAGTAATCATTTTTTTTTTCCTGTTTGGTTTTTTTTTTCCCCCTCAGAGTTGTCCAGGTAACAGCAACCAGACTATCAAAATCAACTAATCAGATGCTATTTGTTCTCTTTCAGTGAGTCAGTGCTGCCATCTAAAGCAACCTAAAAGGCATGCAAAAGAAATTCAAAGTCATGCATCTAAATAACATTCAGGAAGCACATCTGAGTAGACAGAAGATGCAGGGTAAGTCAAACATGTTAATAAGATACAACAGAACAATGATGCTACAGTACCTGAAGGAGCAATTCTTTCTCTATCACTTCACCTGTCTTCGTGATAAGCTGCTTCTGTAGTCTTTGTATTTTCTCAATCAGCTCATAGGTACTTGGGTCACTGGCCTAGACAAGAGCAAAGCAGTCTTAAAAATTATACTTTATAATAACAATAAATAACAAGTTAGTGTTTCTGTCTTGCAAATGAAAACCATTGTATCTAAGTGTTCAAAAACTACAAATATAAAAGGGGGAGGCAGTGTTGATTATTTTTTTAAATGGCAAGTACACAAGCAGTCCTGAAACTGGAAGCTCTGCCTCTTGAAGATCAATTGGAGCATGTTTATGTTTAACACTGTTACCCTCCCAAAACCTCCTCAAAACACCTAATAATAATAAATAATTCTGCAAGGAAAAGCCAGCAAAGCTTACTTTCCCACCTCTTTGTATCTTGTTGGATCCCTTAATGAAGAGCAAACTCTGAAAGAAGCTTTTTTCCACTCAGGGATTCACAACACCTCTCCCAGGTGGTTTCTCCTCTCTCGTGTGATGTCTCATAAGAATTAAACTCACACTGCAATAAAGGCTCCAGTAAAGTCCTGCTCTTTGTATATTTGCTTGAGCTTATAAGGAACTTGGTATCTCATGGCTCTTAATATTTTGTTTGATATTATCTAAATTGACTAATCAATTCAAATGTAACCAGGACACTAACACAGATACATGCAGCACTCACAACAGAATATCACCTCCTGAGAAACCAGGCTAAAAAGTAGTTCAGTCCCCATGACCCACACAGTCCTTGACTGTCCAAACTATATATAGTATATAGCACTGCCCAAACATGGTGCCAGTTTGTGACAACTGTAGTGATACAAGAGCATTTGTTCATTAGGAATTGAACCAAAATCCTATGAGGATTATTTCACATGGATCTTGACATCTTTTTTGTGTTCCAAACACAGACCACTAACCTAGAATGGAAAGACATGATTACCTGTATCAGACTCTTCATACATTCATTTCCCCAATACAGAGTGTTTTGACTGGCCCAATTTTCCTTTGTTACAAGGTGCTGCTGGAGATTGTACCTAGATGTCTTTAACCTACTTCAGCATCCTGCATTTTATCTCCCTTCCACGAGAAAAGCTAAGTGCACCATTCTGCTTTAAGCTCAGCATAAAGAGATCAGAAATGAACTATCATGCAAGTAAGTACAGCCAAAATATTCAGCTCTGCTTCTGTAGGGACTAGCATGTTACCACTCTTTATTAGAGCAGCTAAGCAACCCAGGCTGGCATCAGATCAAAGATCCACACCATAGAGAGGTCTCAGCTGGCACTGACTTCAAAAATACCCAGTCATGCTAATTGACGTTCATATATTTGGTCTGTGCTTGATGGATTCTTTATTTTTCCCCTTCATTTGGCAGGTTCAAATAGTGTGAAATTTAGATTTGCTGTTTACATAACAGCTGAACTCACATTACCTGGCATGGCCATCTTTGGGAGCCCACCACTGTTATGTGGAGGCCTCTTCATTTTCTCACAGATGTAATTTACTATTTGACTTCATAACTGCTCATCCTCCATTTAACTCCATATCTGCTCATTCTATACCTGCATATGTTCCTTTCTAATTCTGGGGTTTTTTCCCATATACTTCTCCCTAATAGATGAGGGTAGGATTGTATCTTTCTCCTATTATTCTCTTTCTCATCATCCATGTTAAGGAACCACCCCTTTCTAAATTCACCTTATGCATTCTTATTACCTTTAGCATTTGACTAGCTCTTTACAAATCCCTCTGCAATTTTTCATTGAGAAAGTAACACAAAAATAACACTGATTGCATTGTGCAAGGGTACCATTCAGCAGTTAACCATTCCACTGGTACTATGGAAATTTCAGTCTGCCTGCCCCTCCACATAATTTACATAACAGTAAACTAAATAGGCTTTGTGCTGTGTCACTGACTTGGTAATAGGGGCTTTGGGGACTTGAAATGCTCACATATCACCTCTAATTTTCTCCATCTGTGAACATTCAAGGGATTCTCCAGTTCTTCTTCCAAAACTTTGCATCGAGTCTGCTCCCTTAATAGTTCCTTTCGCATGTGATGAATCTCCTGTCTAAAGACAAGCATAAAATGAAAAGATAAAAACCACACCAAAACCACATCAATGTGGCCAAGGCACTAATATGGACGATAACACATCATTCTTCCATGCACTACAGCATGAGCAAAGTGACTTTTGTGATTAATAATCAACACTGATAAAACTAAGCAGGTGGAACCATAAGATAACACAGTTAGACTTCTTCACTCACTTCAGCAGGACTGGCTTAAAAAAGGGACTATTCTTCAGTTCTTAGGGAATCTACTCCACAGCCTTCTGGATCTCACTGCCCATCTCTTCAAAGTACACTAAGGCCAGAAGGCAAGTTAATTCATCTACAGTAACCCACAGATCAGTTTTGGAGTCATATCTAGTTAGCCCTGTATTTAATCTAATAGCTTGTGTTTGAAAAAAGGTTCGAAATCTACATGGCCCACATAACCCAGGAAATAAAACACACTCTAGGACCTGACTATGATGGACACTGTTCTTTAGAGAACGCAAGTTTGACCCCTTTCATTACTTCTCCTCAAGGAATTTCAGGGGTGATTTGTTGTTGAATTTAAAATTAATTGAGCACTTCCAAAATGCTTTGACAGCTAGGCTCTTATGGTGAGGATAGGTGATCAAGGCGCAGGGAAAATAAAGCCACATTCTGCAATGGTCCAACCCTTATTACTTTAGTGGGTGGATTCTGTAAGTTCTCCAAGGTGAAAAGGGGGTGGAGGATCACCATGTGACTACTCTGCTGCTGAATCTTTTCTTACCAAGCTCAGAGTTGCATTTAGCTCAGTAGAGAGAAAAAGACCTTTTTTTAACTGTGAGATTGGACAAGGTTATGGAGGAGGAAAAAAAACCCCACATCTCCAATTGGCAAATCAAGAAAGCTAATTAGCAACACAAGTGATAAATGGAGTCTTTCGACGGGCAGTTTTCATGATGATTTTGGACTTCATTAAAGTATGTGATTGCTGCTGCAGTTAGCAAGAATTGATCCACCCATCATGACATGCATCGCACTATACTTCAATACCGTCACCGAGTTTCAATACAGTAACTGACTTTCAGCTTGAATGCATTTGGGCAGCAAGTTCAAATCCTATTTCTGTCTGCAGTCAGTCAATGAAAACTGCAATTGCTAATGTTTTGTGCCCAATTTGCTCTTCTGTCTCACCTAATCAAACTGGCATAATTCCACTGGAGTCAATGGGACTGACCACGACTGAAGTTAATTTGCTCTACTGAAAGCCACGGAATTGTACCGATACAGTTAAACTCAAGATCTCAGCTGACACTGTGGTAGCTGCATAGAATTAGTATGACAGTTATCTGCTAAACACATAGCTGCCCCTCCTTACAAAGACTGATTCTATAGAAAATTACAATAGTTTCCCGTCAGCAAAGAATACACCTCAAATACAGGAGGGTTAAAAAGAGAAAGGAAGCATTACGCCAGAGCAGATAAATGAGGCTGGGGCTATTAAACTTCTGTTTTAAAGAAACACAACCTTCAATGAAAATTTAACTAAGTCTTTCTCAGAGAGCAAGTCTTCATATAAATCTGGAAGAAGAGAGCTGTGAAAATGTGCAGGGGGTTGTTATAAATATGTCAAGCATTCCCCATCCTCTGTGGATTGCCCAATAAAAAGCAGTTCCACTAATTTGGGCCTTGGGTACCACTAAGTAGCTCACTGAACTATGAACATCTTCTCTGCTGCTGTCTGTCAAGTTTAGCCTGTAGCAGTAACTCACAGTACAAAGGGAAATAGGGAAACTACTACAGCTTTGGCCAAGATCTTTTTTCCTCCTTTCCTCCTTCCTATATTATGATTTTCTTAATTGCTGTTGTTTCATGAATTTAATCCAGTCTGTGTTTGAGGTTGAACCAAACAATTCCCTTCTCCAAGGTATAATGCTGTTGATACAAATCTTTAGAACATATTTCCTGTCTCAAACACAGAATCAGGGATGCAGTCACTATGGAAATGTATTAATCAAGTTTTTCTACCTGAGATCCTCCACATTAGCCACACTTTTGCCAAGTATTCCCTTCTCCCGCCGAAGTTTTTTGATCTCCATCTTTAGAAGCTGGATGTCTTCCATTCTCTGTCGGTATTGGTTTTCACCCTTGTTTAGAATGGACTGCTGAATTTTAATCTTTTCATACAACAGAGCCACTTCATCATTGCGCTGAACAAGCTGGGACCCAAGGATGTCTCTCTCGTTGATAACCTAAGGACTCAGGGCAAAGCAATAATATCAGTTATAGTTCCTCAGTACAACTCCAAAGGATCATGACTGTATTTGTGTTAGTTAAAATCATGTGCGTTAAGAGGTTTTACAGTTACTAGTGAGAGGAATATGGCAAGGGACCAATAGTTTCCCCTATAAGGGTTCACCTGCCTGAGTAGCATAAGCTACATATTCCATTCACTTCAGTATCTTAACATTTTTGTTTCAATGGTACTACAAAGCTTTAGTAGTACCACATTTACAGCAGCCGAGGATCTTGATCTTAAAAATACACTGGACAAATAAGGGATCAGAATGTGAAGGTTTTGAAAAGCCAAATCAGAGATTCCTACCTGGTCAATTTCCCTCTTCTGCTTCAGCCTCTCAGCATCAGCTTCAGCAATAATTTTTAGAAGCTTTTTCTCTTCTGCCTCCTGATTTTCTATAAAGTGTTTGGTTTCCAGAGCCTGTTTTTTCATCTGAAGCAGTTCAGCCTGATGGAGTCAAAGAATACAGGTAAACTGCACTTAGTATCAGCTTCCTATTACATAAACCAGGGATCAAGAGTTAGGATTTTAGTAAAATCTCCTACGTTCTTTTAGTTTCCTGAGAGGTACACACTTTGTTAGTTTTTGAGAACAAATCACTAAGGCAAAAAAGCATGAAGATCCCTAAAGAAATGTAAAGAGTATTTTAATATGTTATACATAATAGAAATTTGAATGGAATTTTATCTATGACAATGATTCAAGCTGTAATTCAGGAGCACCTCATTTAATAAATGTTGGGGGGGGTTTTAATTAAGTAGGTCTTATTTGGAAAGCCTTTTAATGGAGCTGATATTTAAAGTTCAAAGTCAGTCAGGGATGTGAGAAATGATAGTTCACATTGCTGGAAAGGGCAACAATCCTTTTAACAAAGGATTATGTAATACAAATCAGCATCAACCTGGGACAGGCTTCAGACTGGAATAACAGAAAAAATGGAGAAGATGGCAACCAGGCATGGAACAGCAAAATTACAGAGCTCTAGCACCTTTTTAACAGATGTGTAGATGAGGAAGACTTGGAAAAGAGAAGCTGTCCCTAAGCCCACTGTTACAACAATTGCACACCACTAACCTAAACTAACACTGGAATGTGCCCAATAATTCTATCCCACTGTCGTGAACTCTATAATTCAAGGCATGTATGTAGAGAAAAACTAATGAAGTCTTCTTGGATTCCTGGAAATTTCTGTCATTGCTAAGCAATTAGTCAGAGCCAAGATGGAACTAGCTGACTACAGTCCATTTTCACAGACAGATAGGAAAACTTTCAAGCCTTGACTCAAACACTTTAACACAACTCTGACCCTTATAAAGGATGATGTTCAAGCTGTCTTTTGGAAAAGAGCATCATCCAATGCTGAAAGAATGAGGCTGTGATGAAGGCTGCACCTGCAAAAACAATGATTTAAGACAGAAACAGTTCCATCGTCATAATAAAATAGCTTATTCCATTCTTCTTTTCTTAAAAATAAACCAACAAACTCTCATTTTCCCATATGTGCAACACTCACATCTCTCTTACTCAGTATTAGATGTTCATCAGAATCCATCAGCCAAATAAAAATGCAAGCCACTTCATATTGAAATGCAATCAACACTGTGGAAAAGCTGTCTACAATGTAAAACTGCTCATGCATTTGGCATTGCTGGATAATATTTTTTTAATATATCAAAATTCTATAGTCTCCTTATGTCAGAAAAAATATGAGTTGTAAACAAAGGTGGCATTAGATGTTGGCAGCAAACATTCATATAAACAAATCTCCTCACTGGAATGCAATAAGTTAAAATAAACCTGAACTGCCTTGTGTAGAAAAGAACATAAATACTTCAAGCCACACAAAGGCCCTACAAGCAAACAGGACTTTCAGTTAGACTACATATGCTACAAACTGGAGTTAGAGGATCTGTGTACATTAGGTAAGAGAAAAGGAAATGAATTAACACAGTCACTGTGCAAGCAGGAAAACAGGTCTGAAACTGCTGTAGATCAGCAACAGCTCATTTGAAGTTGGTTCATAGAATTTCGAAGAACTGAAGAACAGTCAACAAGAAAGAAGAATTTGTGTGGGACCTATGGCAATATCTCAAACCAAATTCTTGCTTAGATTCTGAAATACTAGTGTAAGTGAAAAGGGGTTTTATTTGTTCTAGAGGTGGGAGGAAAATATGGATTTTATAAAAGGTATAACTGGGACTGGACACAGAATGCTGAAATAAGGCAGAAGTTTTACTTGCAGATTTCTAGAAAATGCTGAAAAGAAATAAAAGACATGCACGAACATCTACAAAAATATACAAAAGCACTTGGCCCCAGTTCAAACATGAGGGCCGTATTTATTACAGCTTTCAGATAGGCATTTTTCACCATTCAGAGGCTTTGTCAAACCAGTCTGATCCACAAGCCTGTATGAAGGCCAACTGAAACCAAAAGATGGCATTTTACTGGCTTTAATGGAGCTTGGATAAGGCATCCTCTGTTTCATTTACCATGACTATACATTTTTAAGATTTTTAAGATTATGCTGGCTGAGGCAAGCATAATTCCAATGTCTGTATGATCTTATTCCTATGAAACCCAGTCCTCCATGATTTAGCACATTCTTTAAACTGATCTCCCAGGAACAGCTTGCTTGTTTGCTTCACATCAGTGCGAACAGGACAAATTGAAGCTGGTTTGCTACACAAATAATTGGGTTCTTTTGCACCTGTATCAATCACCTCCCTCTTTGAATTCTCTTCAACTTTAGTACTCAGCAGAGACATTCAGGTAGAAGTACACAAAGCCCTTAAGCTAGTCAGTAGTGTGATGTCAGTGTATGGACATACTTGCTAGTGAATAATTGTGTGGGTAAACCATCTAGCAATCCTACTGTTGTCAAATGGATGGCACCTCTGCCTGAGATGATCAGACAGAACTGAGGACTAGTTAAGGCAGAAAGCCGTACACAGGAAATGAGACACAGTTTGACTTCTCCATCACTGATAGAACAACTCTGAGACAGATCAGGTACAAGAACACAAATTCATCACCTTTTTACAAAGCTCTATTGACATCTTGTCATAACTGTAATGTGCTGAGAAGGGCTGAAAACTCAAGGAGTCATTGCAGCATAGCAATAAACTGACAAAAGAAAATATTGTGGAAAGTGGCAGGGGACTTCTGGTTTTGTGGGGGGTTGTTTGTTTCCAGGTTTGGGTTTTTTTCTCTAGTGCTTAGTGAAGAGAAAAAATAAGCTGCTGTGAACACTAACTCCTTAATTCTTTTGAGGGTGCAGTAAATTGGGTTGAGATAACACCACAAATCTAACAGCTTATCGAAGGATGGGCTGCAGCCAATGCTGAGAAGAACAGAGCTTCAAGCTCAGATTTCCTTTGAATTAAAACAGATTCTTGCTGCTTTATACCACAATATTAAAATAACTTTCTGTACAGAGGGACCCACTAAAATGCACTACTTAACTCCCAGAAGACTAATGCTTGCTAGTCATACAGAAATACAACATTGTGAAGTATAGCATAATGTGGTTTGCATTTAAGAACAGCAGAGAGAAAAAAGGTTTTAGAAGAAAAACTTGAATTATAAGGGTCTATATTAAAAGATTGCCAGAATAAAGCTATCCCCAAACCCCACATTTCTGCAAGCAAAATGGAACTTTATAGTAAAACTGTTTAATCACCGAGAGATTTAAAGCTTTCAACAGACAAACCAGGATCTTTTGGATTATAATTATAGGCACAGATTAAATTTGGCAGATACATAGAAAATTTGTGTAACTAATACTTCTAAGTGTAAAGGATCTTATGCTTCAGTTACAGAACAGTTTATTAAAATACAATAAAACAACTACCACAGACCAGGAACACAATGCAGTCTGTGAAATAATGGAAACCATCCTTTGTAAAAAGGGGTATGTGTAAAGGCTCTTACTTTCAACAATTCCTTCTCCTTCTCTGTTCGCTGATTTTCCAGATGTGCTTTTACAAGGTCGTCTTCTTTGTTTTTGATCTCCAGTTTCAGCTGATCCATCTGATGTATTACAGATTTAAATTTCTTCTTCATTTCTGATATCTCATCCTAATAGTACAAGAAGTGTGGTTACGGAGAGAGATCAAAAAGAGTAAGTTTGTGATGTGAGTTCAGGCTATTTAGATGTTGGAAAATGTAGCCACTGTGCTTGAGACGAGATATGTTGTGTGCACCACAAGATAATTACTTTTTAATCCAACAGAACAGTTTCATTAAATGACAATTTTTCATTTATGCCAGAATGACGCTGCAATAAAAAAAAGCCTTTAAAAGATACTTTGACAAAAATAAGGACCATCAATTATGAGTATAATAATCTATTTAAAGTGTTGAATATATAATAACAACTAGCAGTCAATCCAAATTAATAAGATTCTGATCGTCTCCATCTGTTACGTTTCTAGTAATGTGTTTTTCAATAATGCTGTATGCAATTGGGCACAAATATTTGGAGAAAAGCTGCTCAGTTTTGTAAATGAACATAACCATAAATAAGATACCTATATGCCTGTAAGGGATTATAGGAAATGCTTATCTCCATTTTGCCTATGTGATAGCTTGCACATAGGTGCAAGGGGGAAAAGAGTTCTCAGAAACTTAGAGGTCCCTGATAGAATATTTAGCAAATATTTTAAGCTCAAAACACAGAACAAAAAGTTTGGTAGCATGCAGAGAGATCAGGACACTAGGAATACTTCCACTCACAGCACAGAGGTGCCTGCCTGTGCAAAAAAAACTTGTTTCAACTCATTGCAGTGATGGCTCATGTCGTAACATGAAATGGATGCTAATAAATTCAGTGCTTAGACAGGCATGCTTTAGAAGCTATTACTCCTCTGCCAAAGGCTGCCACCTCACAGAAAAGATATCATAACCCTTCATGTGAATATGAACATTTCAGTACAAAACCAGGGTAGCGTAAAGCTCTTTCAACACTGTCCATCACAGAGGTGGATTTACTTGACATATGAGTGATGTTTTCTTGCATGAAATGCTTAACATAATTAAGCCAGCTCTTGAGTCATAGCAGTCTTCACAAACAGTACAAAGAAAGTACTGACTAGTCATCCAACAGTCCTCAAAACCAAAATCCATGGATTCCACATTTATTTGGGAAATTAAATGAAACAGAAATAAAGGTAGTAATGTCATTAGGCCTACCTGTTTGCATGCCCAGTCACTCCTGTGAATGCAAAAGTCATATTAAAAGTTGTCATTGCTAAATAGCTTATAAATCTCTTCAGTATTGCAAAAGATGAGAGATATTTAAAACATGGTACCCAGACATACACACAAATACCTCTCTAATTCTGTGTTTAATGAAGAACAGTAAGAACACACAACTTTTGCAAACAGGTCTCCTAATAAACTTGCTTAAACAAATGAGCTCCTAACACTAAAAGAAATCCCAAGGACAAAAGCATCAGATATTTATCTCATATTAACAGCCTGCCAAAATGTCTTCTTCCAAGAGATTTTACTGAGCTGAACATTATGGTACTCTGGAGATCATATGGAGCAATGTGGGCAACAGGGGATATTTTCACATTTAGCAATCCAAAAATTCTTACATCTAGTTTTATCTAAACAAGATTGTGCATATTTCTTTTACTTCCCAAAAGGAAAAGGAATTTACCATTATTTTTAACACAACCCTCTTTTTTATTCTTTTCCTTTTATAGTTGGCTGATCAGTTATTGCATAATGAATGGCTGTTTCTTCACTGCTACACATGATGCTGCCTTGGCCAAAGGACCTTTTAGGATCATCTGTCTTCACACACAGGACTTGCTAAAAAAGTTTTATGGTAAGTCAAGTAAGCTATTGAAGTCTGCATACCAGTCTTTAACAAGTGGAACCATGAACATCATTGGTGATATCACCATATAATATTCAAAACCCCAAAAGGCTTAGTTCATTGCTTCATTTTGTAACTGAGCACATAGATGCCAGTTCTTTATAAGTAAGCAAATTTATGTTGCATGTTTAAAAAGAAAATTAAAAAAATAATAAAAATCAGTGTTGCGATTTTTCACCCTTATTTCTCCTGAGAGATTGTCTGTAAGCAGCAAGAATCCCAACACCATATCCAGCAACATGAGGCAGACAAAGGTCAAGAAAAGCATCCCACATAAATGGCAAAATGGTTCATTCCTCAGTGCACAGTTGGATAAGAACTTGGACAATTCATTCCTGTCCGCTTCTCAAGCAAAACACCTACCTATTCAAAGCAGAGTATAAATTTGTAATCTACTGTATATGTCTATGTTATAAATCCTTATTCTGAAATAACCCACAGCTATCCAAGGTCCCAATCTCTGATGATTACAATAGTATTTGTGTAGTATTTTAGATTGTTATATCAGAATAACAGAAAATGATGTGTTCTTTTCCTCTAGTATTGTTAGTAAAATCCCCAAGGAAGAGATATGAATGGAGAGAGCATCATTAGCTGAGGAAAATTACACTCCCTGAAAGGAACAAGTGAGGTGGAAGCATTGTGTCAGAAAATATCATTTCAGCTGGGAAAGTTTTCCCTCTGCTTTCTAATCATGATTCACAGTAATGTGCATACACATTCAGGGCTAAGGAGGCAGTCTTATTCCCCTTATACCCTATTTCCCATAAATGCAGACAACTCCTAAAGGAATAAACAGAGCGGAGCTAGAAGGAAAAGAAAAAAGTTTCTTCTCTGGTAGGGTTTTGTAATTCCATAGCTCCAGTGTACTGTGATTTTATGCATGGGTTGAAGCAGGGAAATTGGCATATGATGACTGTGGATTCCTATTTCCACTCCAAATACAAACAGTTCAGATAACATGTCAGGGACCTAAAACATTCATTCCCCTAAACACACAGGAATGAAGAAACCACTTCTGTCATTGATCCAGTGAGCTTTCCTTTTATCAAACTAAATTAGATCATGAAATTACAAGAGCAGAGAGAAAAACCCAAGGAAAAATGTACTATTCTACCTTAGCTTCAACCAGGTTTTTACTGAACAGGTTCCTCTCTGTTCTCACAGCTTCACACTGGCTTTGTTCCTGTTTAAGTTTAATTGTAGACTCTTCTAATTTCTTCTCGTAGTCACAGATCTGCATTTCCCGTATTTCAATATCTTTCAGGTTCTGGAGGACCTGGAGCAGAAAGAAGTGAATACAATTAAATTGCCATCACAAGGTTATAAGGATGAGGAAGAGTTTATGATTTTCTTCTAAGATGACAAGTTTAGATCCCTGTGATAAGAAGTTTTAGCTACAGCTAAAAACCACTTCAGTCCACGTACAAGTTTAACCTTCCTGGATTGTTTACATGGGACAACATTCTGTTTTAATCTGACACCTAGGTTTTGTTCAAGACCAAAACTTAAAGATGTGCACACATGTAATTTAAAACCAAGCTACTGAGCAGGTTCAATAAAATCTATATAAACAGCTTTCATCAAGAATAGAGTTAGGTTATGTATAGAGCAAAGCTAGACTTTGTATGTTGGTTTGCATGTCAGCTGTATGATAAGATGAATAAAACCACACAGGTTTTCCCAAGAAGATCTGCATGTACTTCTATATTTTAACAACCCAACTTTTTTTTAATGAACACATGTTCAGAAACAGTTGATATATGATTAAAATAATAAGAAAGTCAGTAAAGGTAACTTACACTTGATCTAAATAAGTAGGTAATCACCATTAGTTGCTTCTATGAAGGATTAGAAACAATATTGTGAAGGTTACCTAAAGAGAATGGAGGATTGTAGACTGTAGAAAGAAGATCACATGCAGTATCAATAAGCAAAAATACAAAATTTTATAAACACCTATACCAACAGTTACACAACAATTTGTAAGGATTGCTATATTAAAGGATTAAAAATGCAAATAGTTGCTAACTGTTATGATGAGCTTCCTAATTGGTTTTTTTTTTAACATAAGAACCTTTCTCCTGCTGTACAAAGTGGAAAGCCGAGGAGCACAAAAAAGCAGTATTCAAGCAGAATCCAGCATTACAGAGAAAGAAAAGTAAAGGAAATAAGAAGAAAACTAAGGAGTACACACATCAGGAACATAATTTTTCAGGTTCACTGCCCAGGGGAGAACACAATGCCACCCTTCAAGCTGGGAAAAAGATGAAGCATTAAAAAAAAAAGCTGAGGAATCACATACACAAAATCCAGGGGAGAAGTCCATTTACAACTACATTTCATACTCAGTTTTCCTGACTCTCTTTTTGATAGTAGCAGTTTGAGGTAAGGTTTATGTTCATATGTCAAAGCAGAAGAATAAAAAGACATCAAATAATCAATAACGGCAAAGTTTGTGGTTGACAGTGTTGTCCCTTGCTTAGCAGCAAACCCTTGTGAGGTGTAACTATGGGGGATGAGCTTAATTAATTGATCATTCCACCAGGTACCTCCAACGAACTTTGAAGATAGGGATAGCTAAATATAGAAAATTTTATTACAGTGGCAGGAATACAATTCCAGCACATTTGTAGCTGACTGCAGAGGATCCACAGAACTGCTTACAGTGCAATACAAAAACAAAGTCCCAGTTTATAACTTACTCCTATCTTTTCCTTTTCTGTTAAAACAACCTGCCAATAGTAATAGCAGGGAGAAGAAATCAATGAGGCATGTATTCTATCTGCGCTATGGTGATCATAGGCTGGACCAGCATTTGAAAGTAGGTCACTGCATTTGTAAGTCTTTTACTTGGTTTTGATACAATGTAAGTGCAATAAGCTTGTGGACTATGTTTTATGTTTTTTGAGTTGTGCTCACAGGCTGCATGCTGACACTGCTCTTTCTGGAATGATTAAACCCAAATAATTCTCCCATATAAATACAGAAAATATACATGCACTGTTTCCCAACAGAGCCCTGTGGGAAGCTGAGCATCCTCACACTGCGCCTCTCAGATTCCGCAACAAGGGGCCAAAGCTAAGCAGAAAGTATTAGATATTCATAGTTTTCTTCTGTACCACACAGTATTTCATCTGTACACTTAACTAGCATCTGCTGCTGGTTACATTTTAGTTTAATGAACCTACTCAAGATCCCAGTAAAGGCACCATCCTTATTTTCTTACCTTTGTTTAACCACTCCTAGAAGCACTGCCATGGTCTTAATGATGTGTCTGTTGAGCATTAGGTTTTCCAAAGATTATGTGAATTTAAAAAAAGAAATATGGGGTTGCTTATTGGTTGGTTTTTGGGTTTGGGTTTGTTTTTTCCTAATTTTCCTGGCTGTGTTGTTAAACTGTAAAACTGAACTTTGTAAATGACTTTTTTTTTCCTTGAAAAAACCAACATATTAGGGCTAGTTTCATAACCTCTCATAAGGCGCAATTTAGGGAACACTTCAGGTGAAACTGAAGGCTGTACTTCGCTGCTTCCTTTTCAGCAGCCTAAACCTTCCACAGGGAAACTAAGATTTCATACTCTAAGAATTTTAATTAAAAAAAGAAATAATCTACTAACACTTGTAGCTCAGTAATACAGGCTACACAGCAAACAGCAAAGAGCCAGATTTTGTGCTGGCTAACCTCACAGTAAGGCTATTCAACAAGTGACACTGGCTTAAAAATGATACAAATGAGTGGTCAGCCAGGCCAATAATGAGAAGAGCAAATCTAGCATGAATTTACACCACTAAACTATTTTGCTGCTGTGGATATAACTTTGCTGACTCTGTTCATCAGTTACTAAATAGTAAATGATAATTTTAAAAGAGGAATTCTGCAGCTGCATAGATTCTGTACTGCTGTAAATAATCAGACAGCTTTCAGAGCCAGCACAGGTCTGTCTGCCTTGCAGGAGCTCCAAGAAGTCTTTGGACTTAGATCAGTTTGGCTCTTTACCAGCCCTTACACAGTTCAGAAGGTATGCAGTGAGCTTCTTCAGGGCCTGCTTGATGGTAAAAGGTGACAGAAGAGCCTTTACTGGTCATATGATTACTGCCCATTAGAAGCTCATTCCCCACCATTTGTGAAATTGCTCCTGCAGTTTTGCCCCAGTTTCTCAAGCCTGCTTAGGTCAAACAGTGAACCTAAATACTACCTAGTGGATATAATAATCCTGATCCTGTCCTCCTGTCCTGTCTTATCCTTCCAAACAATAATTTCATGTAGGGAATCACTGCAGGAAAAAGGCTATTGTCTCACATACTTTTATGCTCAGAACTGCTCCTGCTGCTCTTCACCTGCAAGCTGAGTCAGGAATTGCCCCTTCAGTGAGCCACAGAAGCATGCAAGTCCTTCAGAAACTTGCAATCACAATGCAGGCATCATTATACATACAGCACAAGTGCCATAATCCATTTACTGAGAATCTGCCTTATAATAAGTGACAGCAAATTTGCACCCAAAGTGGAGGGAAAAAAAAATAAAAAGTAAGCAAGCAAACATTTGTCATTTTCACCCTCAAAATACTGCAAGCAATCTTAATCAGAATTGAAAGCAAGAGCCTTGTAGTTCTGAGTGTTATGAATTACTCCCTTGGCCTATTTTACAATGTTCTTAACTCATATCTATACTGTTAGAAATGCACTATGAGGGAAAGATGCAAATATGACTTTGCCACAAAGACAAATCTCATTTTCATGGAATATTATTCCAAGGAAATGAGAAAAGGTAATCCAGACAAAGGGAGTATATACCATTCAAAAAAATGATTTAAAAGCTGCCGGTCACATGTTAGAAAGGATCATTTTAACTTGAAGAGATAGCAAATAACTTGTGAGTTAAAACAGCTTGAAAGCTAATCCCAGTAAATCAATGAGCTTCTTGGAGGGCCCTTCAATGTGATCTTCAGGAATTAATGGAACATGTTACAACCATGTTCCCAAGTATACTATCAGGAATAAAGTTGTACATAATAATGCATAGAAGGCAAGATAAATTTTATGCAGTGTTTCTCTGCAGCTGTTTCTGGAAGACTTCTGGTTTGCAGACTAGCTTGAACATGTTCATATGTTTTCATGTAACGGGAGTAATCCCTCAGAATGTTAAATCTCTTACAAAGGCGTCAAGCACGGTCATCTCTCACTGGCCTCAATAGCATGCAAGATAAGATCCTTTGCAGATAAGACAGAACGATCAAAGAATAATTTCCAACTGCATATGAGAGTTTCAGTTGTAGGAATTGTTTATAGGAAGTCAGAGGCCTTGGTTTGAACTCCAGTTCTCCTCTAATTTCCCAAATGATCACTGAATAAGGGAAATACATTGTTGTAACTCCAAGCCTCTCATGGAATAGGCACCCCTTGATGTTGTTCCCCCAGGAAGATTGAAATAGCAGCAGGCAATATGCACTGACAAGAAGAAATCTTAGTAAACAATGTGAAGACCACTGATCTAAGCTTCTTCCCACTGGCATGTTAGGAAATGAATATAGCATCTTTACAGTTTTAAGAGTAAGACAGGAAAGAACCACTTGCACAAAAATCTGTTCATACCTTCTGTTTGAGCTCACTGGTTTCACTGATGAAAGAATCTCTCTCCTTCTCCAATTGATAAATAATCTTCCTTTGCTTCTGAGCTTCAACCTTATAATTTTGGATTTCACTTTCCAAGTTTCTCTTTGACTGTTCATGGAGCTTCACCAGATTTATCTGCTTCTGAGTGGCACTGGTGGTCTTGACCAAGTTCTACAGGGAACACAAAATAATGACTCTTGAGCTGAAAAGGCAATACTGCCGTCACTATGGCAAAAATATGCCATATGATTACGGACTTCATAATGTCATTACCCCTTATCTAATTTGTTCAGCTGAAATACTTGAGCCTCATATTTGACTTTAAAAAAAATATCCATCTCTAACAGAGCTGCTAAATAGTGCTTTTTCTGATTTGAAGTTAAAACATCAGTGTCCGCATTGCAACAAAAAACGGATAGGATTGTTTACAAGTGGGTATAACTAATAGCTGGAAAAATCTTACCAGCTTTGAGGCATTTAGATTGTAAAGCATGCCAGCAGTCAGAAAAATAAACAATAAAGGCAAATACCCTTCCTTCTCACGTCCTAAATAGCAAGTTCAGACTGGAAATTAACCAAGGTTGGTTTAAAATTATGCATAAGGATTGAACAGAGAATACTGAGATATTATATTTATAAAATCAGCATTCTGGTCCCACTTTAAATTTACTTTCCCTATACAAAACAGGTTTTTGCTAGTTGACAAATCTGAACATCTGCTAGAGTTGAGACCCATGACAGTGAATCTATACGAAGTTAAGCACCTCAGAAATCATCTTTTAGCATTGAATTTACTAGATTACACTTCAGGAATGCCCATAAACATGAGATGCTACCTTGCAGTTCAAGATCCTTGGACTGATGGAAAATGATCAGTATGAGAAATGGACCTAAAAGCAAGGATTGATATTAACATAGCCTGCCAAGCTGCTACATGGTGCATCAACATTTTGGTTTGTTCTTTTACTAGCAAAGACTTTGTTTGCCTAGATTAATATTAAACTTTATATGCTCCAGAGTGCAAAAGCACAGATGTAATGAACTCTGGATATCAAATAATCGGTTTGCAATAAAGGTGAACATATGTAGCATTTTTTAACTCCCTAACGGTTTGTATGTTAGAACTTAGAAATCTTTTGTGCGTTTATGGGTACGCCATTTCAAAGCACAGGAAAGAAGCAGTGTGAGCATCTGCTTAAGAAAATCTGAATGTTTTACTCAGTATTGTTTATTCTACAGCATTTATGAGTTGCTGTGTTTAAACTAGAGGTATTTCATTCTCAAACTGGGATTTGTTTATCAGTATTACCAATGCAAGCTCACCTTGCTTAGCATATCTCTTTCCCTCACAAGCTCCTCTATAGCTTTCTTGTCAACATCCACCTGCTTTTTGGCAGCCTCCAACTCTAGGAAAAAGAAGAAAAGAGACTAAATCCTGGGTTCAACCTGTACAGCTGTTAAAAATAAAGAAACAACTTAGTGGACTTCTTAAAAAGCTTTAACCTTACATGAACAGTTCAACTAGCTGTGACCAGGTTTTACAACCTCAGGCTTCAGCTAATAATGTTGATACTTATTTGGGTACTTAAAAGAACTCGGGCACAGTAATTAATGGTATGAGGATTTATTATATTTAGGTTTTCAAACCAATATACCAAAAAGAAGCGTATATTTAGAAATCATGGAGCACACAGAAAATCAGAGCCTTTTAAGAAGATTCAATCTGAGCATTCAAAAACTGAGGTACTTTCAAAAACAGGGATTTTCAGAATTATCTTAATCCCTCTATGTGAAATCCAGTTCTCCTTTGAGGCAGTGAAATTCTACTGGCTTCAGTGGAGTTAAAACTACATGCTATGGGTCATGATTAACACTGGACACATGTTATTAAAAAGATGCTAAAAACCGGAGACATGTTTTCACAACATTTTAAAATTAGTTAAAACCTGCTACACTAACACTGCAGCTCAGGAAATGCAGTACACTGGAGTGATGCGTCAAATACACTACTAGTAGCTATTCTCAGGCATTGCAGTACATATTTGAATTTCCTGAGAAAGTTCCTCTCTGCTTTCTAGCACAGCGCATGACCTTAAGCAGTACTAGCACAACACTTGTGGGAAAGCTCTTCCACCCTCACAGAGATGCATGGAAAACACATAAATTTTCATAAATACACTTACACATGAGGATTCATATCTCATACATGCAGTCTCTTCAGAACTTAAGCTAGAAACAAACAAGAGCAGGAAGAGGCATTTATGCCCATATGTATCAACTCGAACTAGATGAAATTAATAGCAAAGGCTTTTTTTCCGCCCCAAAAAGTCTCAACAAATCTAATATTTTGCAAACTTCAGAATATAACTTCAGGGGGAAAAAAAAAATCACAAAACCGGGTTTTTTTTCTGAAAAATCACTTTGTAAATGTGTCTGTATTTCAAAGCATATTTGATTTTGAAATGTATTTGCACTTTAATGTTTAAAAATAGGTGGTTTTAAATGCTAAAAAAATACAAGAAAGTTGGTTTTAAAAGTTCAACAAAATATTTTATCAGACTATTAATATTTATTAACATTTTCTTCCAAAATGTCCATTTGGCAAAAATGTTTAAAGTTCCTTCCTAAAGTTTTCCAGATCTGCCAGCAAGTCAAAGTCAATACTTAGATAGCTGTAGCATCCACAATGACCAGCTGAAGTCCTGAACATACCAGAATTAAGCTCATCAGCTTGTTTGCACAAATTCACTTCCAGGCTGTAACTATTCAGCAGAATCAAAGCAGGGAAAAAAGCATGTCCTAACAATATCTGCTTTCATGAAGTTCTAAGATTGCTTCTCTCACAGGTCAGTTCAGGAGCAATGAAAGTGCATTGGGGATGACGTGGCACCAACTGGCACACCACAAAGTTCAGTTATGTCTGTTGGATGTTCACCCCACATATGCTACTTTATGAAAATTCCGTAAGTCTACAAGGTTCTTAAAATGCTGCTATAGATTCCAAATGTTATTTATACAGTCTCATACTAGACATTAAAAAAGCATGATCCTAACAGGACAACATACCCCAAATATACAAATTACAAATCACAAGACAGATCCACCCATCAGTTAGACACATACCTTTCTCCAGTCCAGATATTTGATTTTTTAGGGTGTTTCTCTCATGTGCTGCATCAATTTTCTGCTCCTCTGCAGCACGCAGCTTGTTCTGGAGAACCTCTCTTGTTTTGTTCAGCTTTGAAATTTCAAGGCGCATCTGAGCCACTTCCTCATCTCTGGCCTACAGAGCAGCAATAAAGAAAGGGGAGAGAATGTATCTACAGAAAGAAAACGTCTCTGTACTTGGCTTATACTTATTCCTTTAAATTCAGGAAGCAAAGATATAAGTGCCATGGGTCACCTGAGAGAAGGTAATTAGCTAGTTTAACAATATTAAAAATAATTTATAGCAAAGCCAGCTAGGGGAAGGAAAATTATAACCAAATCTTATGCTTTAGGGCTAAAGATGATCAATAAGGAATCCCCAGCTGTAAACCTTGCACAGCACTACCCAATTAGTCCTGCAGATTAAACATGGGCAGCTCTAATTTCCTTTGAAGTATCAGGGACAGTGACTGTGATGAGAAAGATATCTGTAGTGTGATCTGATTGCATGTCCCTAATAGCAAGTATCTGTTATCCCCATCTCTTTTACAATCTATGGCTTTGTCGTGGTTTAACCCAGGACAGGCTTTTAAAATAAGTAAAATGCGGAGTTCATCTCGTTTGCTGTACAACCAGAGAAGAAGATAATCACTCAAAACACTGTATAACTAGTTACCAGGAAACACAACCAATAATCACAAGCGAAATTAGTATATTTCCTTTTAAGAAGTAAATATAACTTCCTCATACGATTCAGTGCCACTGTTGGGTTTTACAGACATCGCAGACTACAGTGTTCCACTTACAGCCTCAGCTACTGGTCCTGTGAGATGGTGAATCTTACTGTGTGAGTACCCTCTGGGAGAGTGTGAATGTCCTCAATTCTTACTAACAATAACCTCGAACACATGTATGAGTACTTTCACAGTTCAGTGAACACCACAGTGGAGGCACTCAGCATGCTGCAGGATGGAACTGCAAGCACAACACCTATAAAAAGAGTATCTCAGATCATGACTGGGGCTTGTAGAACTTTTAGCAATTGGCTTAATTAGTAACTACTCAGTAAGTTCTATTTTGTTTTGTTCCCAGAAATCCATCTGCATGATTATACAAGTTCCATCAACTTTTCTTGAACTTAGGATGAGATCATAGAATCAAAATCTTCCTTTTGACACTCTAGAGCCTCAAATGTAAGTCACAATAGAACACATTGTTTGTGAAGTTTTAAACAATGATGGTGTTGCTAGAAGGAATGATAAAATCAGATAACCTGGAAAAGACAGCAATTTGGTTTTCAAATAGGTAAAAAAAAAATATCCTCCAGTCTGCCTAACAAAATACAACAGAAAACAGGCTCCTACCATACAGTCCATTAAGGATCAGAATCGTCTGTGTTTTAATGTCAGTGGTTAGTTTTTTAGTTTTCATCATTTTGACTAACAGTTCCCTTTTTATTTAGGTGAATTGATTACACTTGACTAAACCTTGATAAGATAATTATTCCCTACCTGAATGTTTAGTGTTTTAATCCCAACAATGATACAAAATGCAAGATATGGTAGACTGAACAATAACATCTAACACTTACACATCACCTTTTCTCAAAGGATAATCAAAGTACCCTAAAAAGCATATGCAGGAATCATTTAATCCTTCCCCAGCTGAAACTCACCCGCTTCTGAGTGGTACAAAACAACTGTTCAACAATGTAAAGTCAGGCAAGAAAACAATTTATATCCGCAAGTAAACACCATCTTAGTTACATATATTTCATTTTCCAAACTGATACTGAGGAAGGGGGAATTTCAGTGTTGGAAGCAACTCCCTTCAATGGAAGCTATCCAGGAAACTGTCATTACAATTTATTAAGATTTGTCAAGGTTTTTGGCAACATTCAGATTATGTTAATCACTGTAAGCAAGAAAGTCGTTGCTTTTATCTGCAGATCTCACAATCAAAAAAACCATCGTGCTTGTTCAAAGTACCATGCATCCTTTATGAACACAATGTACTGAGCAGCTTGGTTTATGGGTTTTATGAAACACAGCTCCTCCAGCAGGACAGGAGCTCCACTGCCAGGTGACAGTGTTGGAGGCATGATAGTGACACTGAAAGAATGTCATCCAGTGACAGCCAGATCTATTCCCAAAAACTCCTTAGCTGAGATTTTTTCCAAAACTACCCATAGGGAACTACCAGTATAAGAACCGAGGTCATCCCTGTCCCAAGCAGTACAATTGCCATCAGAGCAACACAGCTGATAGCATGCATGCACCTTCTGGTACTTACTTTCAGTTCTGCTGTCTTCTGCTGCATGTTCTTCATCACCTCTTCAAACATCACATTTTGCTGCTCAGTCTCTTGTATGAGCTTACTATTTCTTATCTGTAGTTGCTCAAGTTCCTTACCAGCTTTTTCATTCAAGAGCTGTTAGATTAAAGAACAATCCTAGTAATTCTTTTTAATCTCATTATAATATATATATATATGAAGACAGAACTTTCCATCTCCCCAGGAGATAAAGCCTGCTACAGATTGTTGGCTGCTTAAAAACCACTCTTCATTGCTGATGAAATTAGTAATGTGAAATATACGTGCTCATATTGACTACCAGAAATGATAATTTCTAATAAATAACACAGCCAGTGTCATTTCAAAATTTTTTTTGGGGGAGGGAAAAAAATGGAAAACATTTAGCAGGTCTCTCTTGCAGGTGGTAGATAAATATTTTACTTCTTGTTAGGCGTTTGGCAAGCATCACGTAACACAACGTGCTCCACATAATTGCTGAAAAAGAGGATAAGATTCAAATTACTTCAATCAGCAGAAGGCAGGAAAGCTCTGTTTCTTAGCAAGCAAATCCTACATTAATATGCTGATTACATTTCTCTGGGTACATGGTTTGCTGAGACCAGGACACAGCCATTTTCTTCTCTAATTTGTCATCAGTCAAAAGCCTGCAACAGCAGTTTCATGGTCTATGTGGAGAACATACACTTCAGTACTGGAGCTGCCAGTCTTGTCTTCTACTTTATGGGACTTCCCCTAACAGATATTACTCTGTAGGTGAGGAAAGAAAAAGCATCACATTTTTCACTTCGAGCATTAATGTGTGATAAACTCGTGAAGTCAATATATACTACGCCCTTACAAACATTCAAATATATACTACGCCCTTACAATCATTCACACACATAATGTGTGATAAACTCGTGAAGTCAATATAAACTACGCCCTTACAAACAAGTGGAGTCTCCCTCTTCTGAACTCATGCAGAAGCAAAGATAAGTTGCTTCTTATCAAAAACAAGGAATACTGTTTCTTGTGTTGCAGATGTTAGGATAACACCGTGTTTCAGGTGACTTTTTATTGAGGCTTGTCCATGGGTGGGATGAAGCCCATAGTAGCTGTATCAAGCCATCTTCACTGTCATGCAAGCAAGCCAACTACTATCAGTTGAGAAGCAGTAACCCAATGACATTGCAAAAGCTGAGTCACCTTCTCTCACACATCTCTACTCTAGCTCATGCACAGTTGGATAGCCTGGGTTTTGGAGAGACTTTTTGCAAAAGACAATGCAGGGCATCCACAGACACCTTCATTCCAGCACAGATAACAGAGACAGTGCAAAGCCTGATTAATTAGCCTAGGCATAGCACTTTATGTGAATTATTGGTTTCCAGATAGTTTGGACAATTGAATGCCCCTAAAATCTGCAGTTAGAAAGGTTGAAAGGGACTATAAAGAAGAGGAAGAATGGAACAGAACCATGAAATGTAGGTATCCTATTTTTAAAAAATGTGATTTCCTGGCAGATCATGGAGCTGCCCTCAAAAGCTGCATCAAATGAGTGATATTCAGAGAAAAAATCAAGTCTTCTCTGTACCTCTTTATGTGAAGTATTTTACTAGGATTCTTTGTTGACAAAAAATTGTCACAGACACCTACCTTCACAAATTCAGGTACCTGAAGGGGAAAAAAGCTATAAAAGTAATAAATTTACAAGATACACACAACTCCCAAAGAAGTTTCCCTTGAGGTAGGACTGGTTTACAGTGATGAGATCTCTCCTGCCATTTACTGAAATTGCTTCTCTGAGAATTTCTTAAAGTCAGGGGAAATGGACTGAAAACCTTGAAATTCAAACACTTGAAGAACACTATGTTAGGGCATTTCCAGATAAAGTTTTTAGAAGCAGAATGGAGAAAATCAATCAAAAAGGTTTACGAAGACAGCTTTCTGCCCTTTCACAGAAACTCTTCCACAAGCTTGAGAGGTAGATAAAAATTATTGTGACAGAGAAGAAAGAAGGAGTTGGAGGTAAAATGACTTTTTCACTAATGCCACTACAGTCAATCAGTGGCAAAACTGGCAATACACATCAGAAATTCAACCTGGCAGTCTCCTGTTACTATCATTAGATCATCCACGCCCTTCACAGACTGTGTCTCATTTGATGTGATCTTTCCAAGATGATCTCTAACAATATCATTGTGATCCACTACTGATTTCTGTGAGTAAATCTATCTGAAATCTGTCATCAAGCTTTACATATTTATTTATTAGTAAATTAATATTTATATTTAAATAATTATTTGTTAAAATTTATTGACTTAAATTAATATCCCTCCCTCTCCCTTCAGGAAATTCCATTTTCTTCTTATTTTAGCAGCTTAGACCTGACACATGCAGTGTACCATGTACCCTACCTTCTGCTCTTCCAGATTCTGTTCCATTTTCAGTTGTTCCTCTTTATTCCTCTGTATATCTTGTTGTAAATTCTTTATCTCAGTTTGCTTATCATCCATTTCAGCTAGAAGATTTTTCAGCTCCTTCTCTAATCTTGCCTTCTTTCGAGCCTCTTGTGCTACCTCATTCTGTTGCACCTGGATGTCTTGTTGAAGCTGTAACAATAGACAAGACAAAGGTTTTAAGTTCTGCTGCCTTTTATTCAGGAAAACAAGGCCTCTCACCTTTTCTTTTACTGTGCTTAATTTTGAAAACAACAGCTTCTATATTATTGTACCCACTACTACATGTAATACGTCAGATCTTCTCAGAAGAAAATATGTTCTCTAGGGGTTCAACAAAATACCCTGCATAAGAGAGCCTATTCACTGATGACAAGAATTTATTAAGCACCAGTCCGTTCATCCACACAGAAGGGTCTGACACAATTTAGGCAAAAAAGCGCCCCTCTGGACATGCAGTGGCACAAATGTATTTTCGGTTATGAGTTACTTGTAAAGTGGTACTTTCTGAATGCAGCATTAAAATTAATTAGGACTTCATATTGTACTGCAAGGATTCTTATTTTTCTGTCTCACCAGCAGAAACGCTTATTATGCTGATAGTAAAGGAAAGAGAAATGTCAGACCAATGTTCATTTTCACAACTGCTCTCAATCTTCTGTTCTCAAAGTTCCTCCACGGGAACTTTGAAAGAGGAGCTTCCTTTAAAATTTAATAGACTGTCTTGTGACTTTTGCTCTCTCCCTCCCCCAAAAATGTGATGGAGCACAATCAGCAGAGAAGAGACACAGGGGGTTGATCTACATGGAAATTTTCAGTTCAGGCAGGGACCAGCAATTGTAAGATGTTCATTGCTTTTAGTTTTGTCTCTTTCTGAGCCCACAGATGAAAAGTTGCCAGAACAGACAGGGTCTTTGATAGGATCTTCAGAAAGACATTGTCATTTAAGCAGTCTGAAGTGAAGAATAATTTCTCCAGAACTGGGAGAATGGGGGGTAGTTACAAATACTGCAATAATCCTGTAAATTTAAGGGCTGATAAAGTGAATATCAGAAGATTAAAGCTGGCAAGATTCAGTAAATTTTGATGGGAGTTTCAATTCTCTCTCTTTTCTCCCATGCCCACATGTCAGAAAAGCAAGGATTTATGTTGTCTTGTAATACACTCCCAGCCATCTGCTTTAGAAACAGATGCTGCACATAAAACCTAGACTGATCATTACTTTCCTATATACGATTAATAAAAACCTGTAAATTAAATGCTGCTTCTATCTCTTCTCTGTTCTTTAAGCGTTCTTTTCTGCTTTCCTGTTCTCCTGTTGTCTTGCTCCAGTCCCTATTTATATTCTGCTTTAAATTCTCTTATTCCCCATTATTTTGTTTTTATATTTTGTGTATCAGTGAGAGTTCTGCATCCCATCTTCCATCCTTTTCTACTTTCTTCCCACTCAGTGGTCCTCCTATTGATCCTCAACCTTCTATATCTCTAGCTGCTATACGCATTTAAAGGAAGCCATACAGATTGATCAGTAAAATAGAACTGTCTGCTCAGATGGTCAGCAAAACAGAAAACCTAACTTTAAACGGAAACAAAAAAGTAAAGCTGAGATGGAATACGGAGACCTCATAGCAGCCTTCCAGCATCTGAAGGGGGCCTACGAGGATGCTGGGGAGGGACTCTTCATTAGGGACTGCAGCGATAGGACAATGGGTAATGGGTTCAAACTTAAACAGGGGAAGTTTAGGTTAGACATAAAGAAGTTCTTCACTATGCGAGTGGTGAGGCACTGGAACAGGTTGCCCAGGGAAGTAGTGAATGCTCCATCCCTGGCGGTGTTCAGGGACAGGTTGGTCAGGGCTTGGGTGACTTGGTTTAGTGCAAGGTGTCCCTGCCCACGGCAGGGGCGTTGGAACTAGATGATCCTAAGATGGAACTTAAGGTCCTTTCCAACCCGAACCATTCTATGATTCTATGATCCTATAACATGATTGCTCCCTACAGATAATGGTGATGTGAAAAATTATTTAAGCTGAAAAACAGTAGGCAGAAATCAGTGTGAAGAAGAAAGGAGGTCTCTAACTATTAGAAAAGTGATATTCTAGAAAGCTTCCCGTGAAAAAAGTAGGGGAAGGTTAACTAATACAAAGCTTAATTAGCTTTGAAGTCAGAATTTGATACATTCTTAAAAATTATGGTATGGCACCATACAACAATCACTGCCAACAGCAAGGAACCTAGGATCTCTATTCCAGGTCTACATTCCAAATGGTTCTTTGGAAGCATAAGGGTTTACAATGCAGAAAAAACCCCAACATCTTCAGTATGAAAGATAACTATGATTTAAGCAAAGGAACCTTGGCTTCATTCAGGCTATTGGGAAGCTATGGAAGCAGCTGGTGCATGGCATTACACTTAGCAAAAGACAGCCTAGAAGTAGAGAAAAAACATAAGTCATTCACACTAGACCCCTTTCTGAGCACTCCTGAAAATGTTTGAGATGCGAAAGAACAGGTAGTAGCATACTAGTCAATGGAGATCAATTGCAAGTGTGGAGAATGGTTCAGGATAAAGCCTTGAGTCACCACGTGGTGATCTGTACTGACCTGCACAATAGATTGATCTGCCTCATTTTTTGCCTTCTCTGTAGCCTGCTGCTGTTCTGTGGCTTGAGTTAGACTTTGACGTAACTCCACAACTTCTGCTAACAGTTGGTCTCGCTCCTTTGTTATCTCTTCTTTATATTTTAGCAAATCCCGGATACTGGAAGCAAGTAAATAATTGTCAAGCAGTGTCACAGGCCATTTCTGTTCTTCCTGCTATGCCAGAGCAAGGTCTTTTGCGAGAAACAGGAGTTTTAAAGTAATTTGTTTCATTTTAAGCTCCTTTTGGATTAAGGCTCTGCTGGTCAATTGAGTTATATGCTGCCTACTGTCAATGTAGTCACCATCAACATAGGTAGCCTTAAAAGCTAACCTAGTCCAATAAATCACTCTTTCTTGTAATATCACACCCTTACCGGTATGAAGAGCCCCTCAGTTTCCCAAAAAGGTATCAGGGAACAAAATTCCTTCTCTGCCCCCCCATTGCAAAATTGCTCAGGGACCAAAAATGACACATTATTGTAACCAGTCTCTCTGCAGCTTACATGACTGGGCACCTAACTAGGTTATGTCTTACAGTACCTAATGTAAGAATAAACCAGACTCCCTGTTTGGACACATTTTCAGTCTGAAAGAAAGTCCAAGCAGTGGGGGTTCAAGCTCAACCTTAAAAACCAGCCTTATAATTTTAAAAGACTATAGCACTTTCAGCCTTACAGGACTGAAAACCTCCAAAGCAGTTGTCTGGTCCCTGGCCAGGCAAGTCCCCTGGCCTTGTCGCTGGACAAAGTATTTAAGGATGGAACTAGCAGGAAATATAGAAGGAACTTTAAGAAGAGATTTTAAGCAGGCAGGTCTCAAGCAGCCTGGGCAGCAGCTGGAAAGGGTAAGCAGCTCCTGGCTCTTGCAGGAAAATGCTACAAGCAGCCAGAGAGCTGCTTTTAGAGAGAATTATACTAGGGGAAGGCTTAATGACCAAGCTTTTAGATCCAAGGAAACCTGTTACACAGGCCCAGAACATTTCAGGGACAAAAGGTGGAGTGGATTTTTCATGCATTCAAGGCTTATGTGCTGGCACGCTCCTTGGAAGGGAAATGTTTGAGCACACTAAAGGCCTTACTCACAGACACAAGCCTCGTTTATGCAGCCTGGATACACAGTGCATGGGGAGATGAGCATGGCTCATACATATCCTTAATGCTTAACATAAATACCTTACACAGTGTGAGAATTTCAGCCCAGAACCAGCCAGGCAAACCATCAGCAATCTCCACAGAAAGTGCACAAGTCAATATATTTATCTCACCTTTGAGTTTAGACTTAAACTTACAACATAAGTACAGTTCGAGGATTTGATACTATAAACACTAACTTTTAGAAGACTTTTGAGCAGCTCCTGAGGATCATTATTATTTGTATGCTGTAGCAGCCAGAGGCTCCACCTGACACTAAGTCCCCCTATGCATAGATGTTCAGTAGAAAAAATCCATAGCCTTGAAAGTATGTAAATATAAAATGCAAACAAGAATACAAACAATAATAAATGTTTGTAACAAAGCTGGGAACAGAAATCAAGCTTCCTGCTTCCTTGACCCTGCTGCCACCACGTATAAAAATCTTGACAGGATCATATTCTCAAAGACAGAGTATGTTGAAATGCTAGTCAGATAAAACAATATGACAGATACTGAGAAAGTGCATAATATTGATTTTTATTTGATCTCTCAGATTAATCCAACACTGAATGAACTTGCTCAGAGCCTGATTCTGTACTTGCTTACTGCATAAACATGTAGACCAATAAATGTGCACTCCTGAGAAAAGTAAAAGGCAGGAAAGACCTCTCTGTTTCCCAGTGTCTTTGAAACCAGAATAGAATGTAGTGTAGAAAGACAGAAAATCAGATTAGGATTTCCCCCTCTCTGAAAAAAAATTTACTTGTGGGCTTGTCCTAGGGATGCTCCAGATCCCTGCTCCACTGAACTACTTAAGCGCGCAATTTCCTCTTGCAGTGAAGCAACCCTCTCCTTTGCTCTCTGCTCCTTTTCATAGGCTATATCCACCATTTTCCAGGCCTTGTCAATCTCCTAGGAATGAAATTGAAAACAATTACACAAATTAAATTGTGTTGAAAATGAACAACAAATTAATTGCCTTGCATTTTAGTTAATTAAGAAAATGGATTTTCATGCCTTTTCATGCTTGGATTCACAAAAGTTTTCCTTACCAGCTGCCTTTTGTTTTGGATGAGGGCATAGCAAACATTTTGAGCCATACAGACTATGTCGATTTACATCACAAAAGCTTTAATACATTTTCTTTAGCACACAGATCTGAACATTATCAAATCTCACTCTATGAGGCTATGGTCATGTCAGACCCACTAGTACCTAAAAATTTACTGAGAATTCAGTGCCCACAAAGGTGCTATCTACTTACATAGCTCACTTATGTCTGTACAAATCTTATTAGATATTATAACAATGAACATTCAATTTAATCAGGATGAGAAAAAGATGGTACTCTGGGCTTTTCTCTCCCTTTGTTCATTTTCATCTGTGAGGACCGAGTGTATTTTTATTTTAACTATATATTTAGACAAGCTACAATTCTTATGCCAAATTTCAGCACATGGAATTACTTGAATGACAGACTTATGCTCCTCTCTCACAAGCCCAGGGCTGATACCCACAAACAGGATAGAACAGGATAGAGGAGAAGGGTTCACTCAGTTTTTTTAACTTCCTCTTTATCTCTTTCCTTTGAATCAGACCCTTAAAAGTAACAGAGCAGGCTTATTCCTTGCCAGGTTTAAACCAACATCTTATCAGTTCTGGAATCCTGTGCTAAAAAGAAATGCATAAGTTCAGAAAGTGACTGGACTGGAAGAAAAGTTCCCAAAGACTCAGTAAATAATGAAGACACTACTTGTGACACTAGAAGTCCCTGAGCTGCAAATGACAGCATGATGTCCTCTCTCATGCTTTTTTCGCAGCTGGCTCCTGGTGGAGTCCTGGACTTGATGGACATGTACAGATTTAGACTCCTAGAGTGGCTGTGCAGCTCTATATCAGCTCTCGGGTCTCCCCAAGCAGAGCAAGATAGAAGCATCATTACATCAGGCCATAATATGCCTTTCAACTCCTATTTGCATCATATGAAAATGGGATGGGGAAAAAAAATTAAAACACCTCCACAATGAAGAATATAAAATAATTTCATTTATATCAGATTGTTTACAGCAGTTCTTTATTGAAAGAACCCTAACATATCTAGTTCTAAAAGAACCCCATTTAACATTAAACTGAAAATTATGACACCTATACCATGGTGTATTGTTAATATATTTATTGAACTCTCTAAAATCAAATGTAGTACTTAGCTGTTTACTGCTGAAATTAAAAATCAAAGCTATTAAACTAGCAGAAGTAACAGGCTACTAGAATTTGCTGAAAAGATAACACAAAATGTAACATCTGTGGCCTCTTCAAACTGGAAGGGGAATACATTTTCCTTTTATTTACTCAACTAGTTCAGCATATCCAAATTTGGGAAACCATCTGGAACTTAAAGATCAGGAATGCTTGCTCTTCTTTTTTTTTCCCAACCTATTAAAGAGTTAGGCAGCGGACTTTACTTGTTCAGAAATTCTGAAGGAGATTATACTCAATTAAATTCACTACCTAAACCCAGTATTTTCATTACTCAATAAATTACTTAGTTCAAAATGTAGCTCAAAAGATGTGCTTTTCACTTCTGCACCAAGCATATTTAAACAGGTTTAAATATTAAAGTAAACTTTTGGTTTATACATTTTGAGTTCTAATTTCCATTCGAATGCAGCAATGATCACACAGAAAGTATTAAGTATCATCTGGTAAATATTAAATTTTCCATTCATTATTATCTTACATAAAAATGTTCAATTATGAAATTGAAATAAATGCACACTAGGCTGAAATAACAGCACAAAGATATAGTGTATCATCTTGACTGGCAGAATAGCATAAAATACAGCTGTAAATAAACATGTTTCAGATTTGCCAACCAATAAGAGGCAACCAACCTTTCTCTAGAAAAATGCAAATGGAAAATAAGATTAAAGCTGATTACTTAAATCAAAGCTTCCTGCTGGCTGATTAGACTGTGATTAAAATTGGTGAATTAAATCATTATGATTGGAGTTTTGGGGAATAGAACTGGTGAGTAAAATCAATATGACCCCTTGGAGGTCTTACTGGCTTCAGCAAGTATTTTGTTCCAGTGAGTATTCACAACAGCAATCACTGAAGTCAGTGAGGCCATTCAGATTAGCAGTGATTTCAGATCACCCCAAGCTCTGCTTTTTGAACTTTATCTTGCTTTTGATGGGTAAAAACGATTTTATGGAATCTATACTGATAAAACCAATTTTGACCAATAAAGTTAGCAGGCACAGATGACGGCCCCATTAATAAGCAAAATGTAAATAAGAATTTCCTATAGACTTTAGCATCAGCAAAACTGGGCTTCTTCGTAGCTCTTTCTTGGTTGTCTTTTTACCTTGAGTAGAGGATCAACAAATTGCTTTCTTTAATTTCAAAATAAAGAGGAGGAAAATTTTGATGGTGAAAGCCTTCATTGCAAAAATATTCACATTATTACTCAGTGGAGAGGGGAACTGAAAGAATGCAGTTTGTCAGCATCACTGCGTAATTGCGGTACATGGTTAGGTAGGTAACATGCATTGCAATCTGTGTGTAGTTAAAGACAGAAGTCCACTGGATGTTTGCAGTTAGATTCATCCAAAAGTTTTGTAGAGAAGGACTGGAACTCTGGAAATTGTGAAGCAGAATTCAGAAATGTGACTGCCTTATTTTTTTTCATTATGTGCCCCAAAAGATCACACCAGTTTCACTGCTCAGAAACTAAGAATTACTGAAATGCTTTCTTAGTGTACTGGATTGATCCCCCTGGAAATTGAAAACTTGGTGATTCCAAGCTGGGCAATACAAGCTGCTATAAATTCTCATTCTAGCATTCCTCCCATGCAGCCTTGTGGATCAGTATCCCTATCAATGAAAAAAGAGAACTGTATTCCCTTCGTGTTCAGCTTGACCCTTTGGTCCTTTGATGACTGTAAACAGCAGACTGTTACCTTCAGTTTATTAAAACTATAAACCAGAGCACTGAGCAACCATCAGGCAGTTAATAGCTATTGATTATTAGTGACCTGGGTCCTACTAGCCAGTGATCTGTGTAGTTAACCCCTGTCCCTAAACAATCCTACTGATTACAACCAGGCTTCCTATGGAGAAAAATTTTGCTTCTACAATTTGTATTTGTATATGAAACAATGACCTAGAAGAGGAAAGCTGTATACCTGCAACCCTGATGATCCATCAAATCACCAAGATTTAGGGCCTTAATTTGAAGGAACTAACCCATTTTGACAGGAACAGCCCCACAGGGATTCTCCCAGCTTTTATAAATAATGAAACAGAGGAACAGATTGTTTGTTTAATTTAGCACTGAAGAATATTATCTTCGCTATTTTAGCACTTGAACTTGCCTCATCACTTGCCTTGGGCACTCGCAAAACACATTGTTTGAACATTAGTAAAATTGTAGTGAAATACTACAGCTGTAATGGGACTTCCCTTCAGAAAGGAGAATAATGTAAAACATGGAGGATATACCAAACAAACCCCCAAAACATGACATTTAAACATTTTAAACAACATCCAAATAATTCCTGAACATTTAAGGGGAAAACTAATTCTCAAAACCAAACTGAAAAAGTTTGTATTTATTTTACTGGAGCAAACCAATTGATTGTAAGGCATTGAGGTTTCTGAACTAACTGCTAAATTAAAGCCTAAGTTTTTAAACTATCATAAGGGAAAGCGTTCAAAGTACAGTCTTCTGATCATTTGGCAGCTTTATGTTTCTGTTAGTCAAACCTCACTGTAAGGCTAAAAACCTTGACTGTTTTTAGTAAGTGAAACACTGACTTGACAGAGTTCAAATCAATAACAAAGAACACATCAGACTAAATTGGTAAAATCACATTGAAATGCTGTAAAGGACCCCTACTAAAAAAAAAAGCTGTGAAACATTTATTTATGTGAGTTGATGGCACTTCCCTGGTCTACAATCCATATTTCAGCAAATAAGTAAATTTTTTTAATGTTCTGGCAGCAGCTGACATCCAAGCAGCCCTTCAGAAGTACTAATGAATCAAAACCTGTATATTAAGTTGAAAAGGTGCTATTTTACAAAGGGAAAGTTTAAACAAAATTATTAGCGAGTACCAGAAAGCTGATAATGTTGGTTTAGTGCAAATAAACACAGAAGTTGACTGAGAACTGTAAAAAATACCAGGCTGAAGAAATAAAAGTAACTGATTGCAAAGCAGAGGTTAAAGAACTGGAGATGCCAGCTCTATAGTTAGTCCTCCAGCTAGTTCTCTACATACATAAAAGAAAGTGTTCTTGTAGATGGTTTTCTTACTATCATGCTTGTCTTTCACAATTTCAGATAATTTTTAATTCTATTCAAAGCGTTACCGTCTTCATCGATGATATAGTTCCCCGATCATCTTTAGAGAGCTTTGTGAGCACAGCTACTTTAGATGAATTCACCACAAGTTCAGCATTCAGGTCCCTGCATTCCTCCATGAGACGCTTTTCATTTTCATGAGACTTCTTCAGAAAAGTATGGAGCTTCTCATATTCTATTCGGAATTTTTCCAGAGTTTTATCTCCCTTAAGCTGATCGATGACATCTTGGAAGTCTTTCTCCAGTGCTTCAAATGCACTTTCATCTAGATATGGCTTGCAAGACTGAATGAAATAAGAAAGATAATCAACAAATAGGAGGAATGCAACATTTCACAACCCCACGTCATGACTTAACCCCAGCCTGCAACTAAGTACCACGCAGCGCTCACTCACTCCCCTCATCCCAAAGGGGGTAAGATAAAACGTAAGAACAGTCTAATATTTGAAATAAAGTAAATAATAATAATGATAATAATAATACGAAAAGAAAAAAGAGAGGAATCAAACCCAATACACACAACACAATTGCTCACCACCTGCTGACCGATACCCACCCTGTACCCAAGCAGTGACTGATGGCTCCCAGACAACTCCCCTCAGTTTCTATACTGAGCATGACTCTCTGTGGAATGGAATATCCCTTTGGCTAGTTCAGGTCATCTGTCCTGGCTGTTCTCCTTCCATTTCTTGTGCCCCTGCTCACTGGCAGAAGATGAGAGACTGAAAAGTCCTTGATTTAGAGTAAGCACTAATTTGGAACAACTAAAACATCACTGTGTTATCAACATCATTCTCATAGTAAATCCAAAACAAGCACTGTACCAGCTACCAAGAAGAAAATTAACACAGCTGAAACCAGGACACCCCAGAATATAAAAAGACAGGATACTGAATGTGTAACAGCTGCTAAGAAACCATAACAAAATTTTCTGAAATACCAGTTCTCTTACTAGCATATGATACACATATTGCAGGCTATTTTTCAAACAGATCTCCCCCGATTTTACTGAAACATCTTGTGCTTTAACAGAAGTGAGTACCATAACTACTTCAAAGATAGGGCTATAAAATATCATTGTGACAGTGTTTGAATAAGAGGTCAACTACTCAGGAAGCCCAGTATTTTAGCCTCAGTTCTTCCCAGTTCTTCACACTGAAAGTCTGATTACTTTATGCTTTCTATGGAGACAGTGCCAGCAAACCAATTGCAGATAAGCACGCCTGAAAGCTTCAGTAATGCCAGTGCATGCCAATTCTTCCTCTGTAGGAACTCACAGAATTACAGAATCATAGCATGGTTTGGGTTGGAAGACCATCCAGTTCCAACCCCCCTCCCACGGGCAGGGACACCTCCTGCTAGGCCAGGTTGCTCCAAGCCCTGTCCAACCTGGCCTTGAACACTTCCAGAGATGGGGCATCCACAGCTTCTCTGGGCAACCTCTGCCAGCACCTCACAGGGAAGAATTTTTGATCTAGCTCAGTTCTAACACCAGATTTTGCCAGCTTTGTTGCTGGACACCAAGTTCCACCAATATTTGTCAAAACAGCTTAAGATAAGCCTCCATTATAGCCTTCAAAAGAACACAACCATATCAAGAGGCAGCAGTATGGCAACTTCTCTGGAGTTAGCATGATCTGTCCTCATATCTGCCCCCTCAAAGCAATAGACTGCTATTTCAAGAATGGTTCGGGCTCTTACTCACTATTTGAACATAAACAGTTTAAAGGTGAGAATTTTCAAACTTAAAAAAGTCTAAAAGCAAAGCGACATATTTACTTCATGTTTAGGAAGAAAGGGAGAGTAATATGTAAGTTCATGCTACCTGGAACACCTGAAACTAAAAGGGTAAAAACGCACCTTTACAGTTGAAAGGTCAGGCTATGAGACACACTGAGGCAGAGGCCCTGGTTGCAAATCCCGGATCCCTGCAGTGCCCTCCCTGATTTGAGGGATTGGGTTTTTTTTTTTCTGTCAGAAACTTCAATGGGAAAGCAGCAAAGGCAACTTGAATGTTAAACCCCAGGCTGCTGCGGGCATGGAAAGGTGATCTGCCCAACATGGACAGCTTAGTGCATAACCCCTCCAAACCTGCTGTGACACTCACAGCAATTCATTTGTGCTGCTTCTTATTTCACCTTCCTCTTAAGCATCAGTCCTTCTGTTCTGACCTCGTTTACATTTGTGATCATAATTAGTTTTAAAAGAAGAGCAGAAACAGCATATGGGGTGGGGGAATTACACCCACAATCTTAAAAGCAGCAGGTGTTACTACAATTTAAGTGTTACTACTGCCTATGTACCAGTAGCCTGGTTGCTCCTACTTTGAACCCAGGACATAACTGAGCTCTGCACACAGAAGTAACTCGGCACTTAGGTATGGTACATAGGCACAGATGGTACACAGACGATGTTGGACGGGCGGGGAGAGGAGGATGAGGGGCGCTCACCTCAGCCATGCCGCCGGCGAGCCGCGGGCGGTGAGGACCGGGGCCGGGATCAGAGCCGGAGGTACCGCGGCCCGAGGCCGCAGAGGGGCACAAGCCGCCGCGCCGTATCGTAGCAACGGCGACGGGCGGGGCCGAGCGGGACGTTGGGGCCCATGGAAGCGGGAGCGGGCCTCGGAGCCCTGCGGGTTCCGAATAGCTGCTCGGAGCAGCCCGTCACGCGTCCCCTCACGGCACGGAGGTATGCAGGGTCCTGTGAAAGGTGATGAAAGAGGGTCTGTGCGGGTTTGTGTTACAAATTGCGTGTAGAGCATGGTTTCTGCCATTTCCTTGCACCTGACTATTCACACTAGCGTGTCTGTGCAGTGATTTTGTACAAAGCACAGTGTAAAAGACAAGAGAGTGGCTCTGCACTTCCAGAGCTGCACTAAAGCGTCAGCTGCTCTGCTCGCTGTGCTCCCAGCTAGCCCCTGAAATAGCTGGTTTTAGCTCTATGGGGCCACAGTTTCATCTGATGGCTTTTTTAGAGCAGGGAATGTATTGTACCATGTATACACGTCCTAGCAGAATGGATGTTAGTTACAACCTTAAAGTACTACTCGAAACTAATAATGATGGCGAAAAACTTCTTTTCCTGGTTTAATGAAGCCTGAATTGTAGCACTTCATTTTAGTGATTACATGGCAAAATAGACAATTTCAAATGGATGCTTTGAAATGGTCTGATTTACCATTAGAACTGGAGAATCACAAATAATTTATAAAATATTTGCTATATGTATGAATTAATTTACAAAATATCCTACACGCTGAAACATAGTCCCAATCATTTCAAAGCACACTTCTAATAAAAAAATCAATAAACTTCCTTTTCTAAGTTTTGAACTCTTCTTTTTCCTCATTTCCTTCTGTACTGATGTTTCTTATGAAATAAAATTACCAGGAAGATGCTCATGATAAATTCCTTGATTCTAGGATTTCAGATTCTCAGGAGGACCAAACTTTCACACCTTTAAAATAAAACAGCTTCAGGTGCAAAGAAATATCAAAGGTATAATTTTAATTTTGCTATCAAAATACTGCTGGAGGAAGGGGATATGCTGAGAATTACCAAAAAAAAAATAATTATATGATAAACCCAAACCCCTTCAATTTCACATCTTAAGTATGTAACCCTGATATTTATTATACTCTTTCTTATGGCTTTAACAACGAAACAGGAGTGGAAACTTACAAAGGGAAGTAATTACCTTTGTGCTTTAGATTCATGTTTGTGCTTCTGAGTGACAGCACAAATGTGTCCAAAACCAATACCTATTTGTTGCCATGAGGCATTCCCATGAGCTTCCTGATCAACTGGAAAGTATCCTTACTTATTGCCAGGGGAATGAGCTAGATCACCTTTGAAAGTGCCTTCCAACCCAAACTATTCTATGATTCTATTCTATGTTTTTCAGACTTCTGGTGATTTGTGTCCTGTGAGACCCTCTAAGGGTGACTGTAAAGGCTGGTCTTTAGGACAAGTGCCATTTGAGCTAAATTCATTCAAATTTGATAAGTTCACCATCATGGTAGCTGCGCCTCTATCAGCAGTGCAGACATAGAAGCGTGACTGTCTTAGGAGTCTCTGATAAAGTCATGCTAAAGCCCTTTTTTGATAAGCCAGCCACCATGCCTTAAAACATCACAACTCACAGTGTATAGGTTTAAGTGCAATCAGGACACAAATCTGTGACAAGACTCAAATATTTACTTTGAATTAATTCTGCAGCAAACCTACAGCATGTCTCAGCAGGTTCAAGTCTGAGGTGGTCTAACATCACGGTTTCTGACCTTAGCAAGTATTTTCTGTAGCTTAGGACCATCAGGAAGGTGGAAATAACCACAGCGGCCATCCTGCAATAGTGTCGTGGCTGTCATGTCATAGGGTGAACCTCTAGGCAAAGTGAAGCTCTTGAAGTGGGATCACTTTTTGATGCTCCCTTTTAAGCTAATCCTACATTCCCAGCTCTGGAAAAACTTTTCTGCTAGTCAGTGCAAAAAAACTCTTACAGCCACAAAGGAAGGGGAAAAAAAAAAGATAAATCACCTTAAACAAAAACAAATAAATCTCCATTAACAGCAGGGACAAGGCAGACCCAGAAAGTTTCAGTTCATTGAAAAGGCTGTTATTTATTTCCCTGAGTGTCTGACTTTGTTCAAGAGACACCCATACTGTATGGTAAACAAGCAGAATCACCTGCTTCATGAGTGAGTTTTGCATCAGTTGGGTATGTTTGTGTTTGTGTTTGTGCAGAAAGGGTTACTACAGAAGAAATGTTTGCTCACTGATTTATTTGAGATCACAACCCCCAGGCAGTTAATTTAATGCATGTTTTAAACTGTAGCGGCATGAAAATGACAAGCCATCGCTTCTTGACTGGAAGGATTTATGGGCTACTGCAGAGGTATAAATAAATAGTCAAATTCCATCATAACATCACCCAGGAGAATGCAAGCAATCTGAGGCAAGGACCATGACAGTACATGTCTTCTGGATAGTGTAAATAAACCTTGTGGACACTGGAAGGTAACAATAAGAAGAATTGATAAAGGAAAGCCCGAGGGTGGGTGGGTGTGGGTGTGAAATACGCTTCCTTCCACACCACGCTGTTGTAAGGAGGGACATCACTAGGTGGCACTCCACCACCACAGTGGTTTGATAAACTGCCCTCCCGAAACAACTACTTTCAGCCCTGTGAAGCTTTTCTGGTTTAGAAATGTGTTACAAATGTTAATTAATACATGAAGACACAATGGTTGGGTGAACATGTGTTCATGGATAAGGTCCTCTGCATATAATTTTGCTCAGTTTACTCAGATATCATCAATGGGAGATAACCACTAAGGAAAGCAAAATTTGTCATACAATTTACTAATATTAAAATATAATTTTATATATATTACTACAGATATGATACATAGTATCTAACTGCAAGTCTTGTAATTTCCCCAGTGATATGGAAATCCATCACAACCTCACAGCCTCAAACACCAGTGATGCTGCAGACACTGTACGTAGGCTGATATCCTGTGACGTACCCTGGAAGCCAATCTGCCTTCCCAGAGTTACATCACTTTTGCAGTATTAAAAAGAACAAGAGCTTACTAAAATACTTCTTTTTCTCCAGTGACAAAGAAATACTATGCAGTCCTCGATTACTTAATTATCTGATTTTTTTACTACATTCTTTTTGAACATCTCCTCCCGTTATTCTCCAACTTGATAGTTTTATAATGTGAACAGTCATTCAGTTTAAATTGAATTGAGGCTTTCTACTTTGTTCATAAAGATCATGCAAAGATCTCAAATAGCTGTAACTTTTGATCATGTTTTGCATGAGAGTTGAGCCAATGATCTCAAGAGGAAGAAACAATACCATTTCATAAAAAGTTAAATTATTTTAATTAATAGAAACACCCAAATAAAGGGCTCAGTTCTGAGACAAAAGCTAAAGTTGACAAGCAGTTTGTCTATAATGTACAATTACATGCTCTGCATAAAAAATAAAATGGATGACAAATACAGAAAGTAACTAAAATTAAGTCAGTAATCCTGGAACTAAACTGGACTTGTCATTCCCCAGCATGGTTTGAAACTGCAGAAGTTTTCCGTCACAGTTTTTCCTCCCAGTTCTGCAACTAGGATTACAATGGCCTGCCACGCTTCTTAGAAAATTTCTCCCTTTTGCCCTTCTCCCAGCCAAACACAGGGATTCTCAAGACTGGAGGAAAAGCAACACTCTGTGGATCCCCATCACCATTACTGCCCACTGTGGGCTCTTACCACCACCAGCATTATGGTTTATGCTACTAATCTGACCTACAGCTTTGGAGAGTGACAATGGGGGGTGAGGGGGGGAACTCTCCCTCCTGTGTATTTGGAAGCTTAGTCTGACTGAAGTGACCTCCTCCCATCCTGGCTGCCCAGCATTATTACTCCCTAGAAAGGTTATGAAGAAAAGCCTACAAGGTAACATGAACACACTTGGTGTTGCACAGCACTAGGATTTCTTCAGTGGACAACTTCCATTACCTGATTACCAGTTCTGATCCATGGCTGTCTTCCCAATCATGAACATTTAAGACCATCTGTTTCCAACCCCCCTGCCATGGGCAGGGACACATCACACTAAACCATGTCACACAAGGCTCTGTCCAACCTGGCCTTGAACACCGCCAGGGATGGAGCATTCACTGCTTCCCTGGGCAACCCATTCCAGTGCCTCACCACCCTCACAGTAAAGAACTTCCTCCTTATATCCAATGTAAACTTCCCCTGTTTAAGTTTGAACCCGTTACCCCTTGTCCTGACACTACAGCCCCTAAGGAACAGTCCATTCCCAGCATCCCTATAGCCCCCTTTCAGATACTGGAAGGCTGCTATGAGTAACTATGAGGTGTGAAATATTCATGGGTGGAGAGGAGTCCCCTGCTCCCTTCTCACTTTGGTCTGCTCATGTTCCTGCTGTGCTGGATCACACTGAGCTGTGCCTGTTAGAAAATTGTTGTGCTGCAGTCTCCCTTAGGCTTACACAAACACTTGCAGTTTAAAGGCCCCAGAAAGGCCTGACTCCAGCAAGATTATCATTCCTGCTTTCTCTGTGTTAAGTGTTAATGTGATCCCTCTCTGTGCTCCAGGTTGGAAGCCATCTCCTGTGTTCCTTGTGAAGGGGACAGCTGGAGGCTGTACTAAAACCTGTTTCACTGCTGCCTGCCCATGGCCTCTCTATTTTATCCCTATTCCCTCTTTGCAGATCTTGCAAGATGACTTTTTTATTTACTGCTCATTATAGTTAAATGAATATTGTTAGGTTTGTAATGGCTTAGAAATACTAGTGGAAAGAATAAAATAATTCCTCTATCTTCTAACATGTCTGAAAACAGCTGAGAAAGATGCCTAGAATTTAACACTCAGGCCAAATCCTGATCTTGTCCTGCTCCTGCTGATGGGATCTTAGAGTCTATTTTAGAAATAATATTTTTACTATATCTCCTTTCTGCTGCAGTAGCAGTCACATCACAGAGCCACAGATTATGTACCAGTGTGAGAGGAACTGTGGTACTGTTACTCCACTGGTCACAGCTTCAGGTCCTGGCCAACATCTGAGTAAGGCTAGCGGAGCTTGGCTCATTATCAAATAAATTACTACCTTTAGCAAGATAATGATCTTAAGCCTTCTGCAGTGCAGCAATACTCAAAACAATGAATCATGTGCTGGAGTTGCCAGGATATGTGCTTCTAGCTTTCCCTCCTCTTTCAAACTACTCAACTGCATCAAAAAACCTAATACAAATCAAACTGAATGTGTCTTGGTTTGACTTTTCCATTTACATGTATCATATTGTTATCATAATTTTATATCATCTTAGGGGGCACAGAAAGTAGATCCTGAATGGGATGGTGGATATGTAATATAATCTGTTGGGATGCGAGCCTTCCTTTGAAAAATGTTCAGGCCTTATCCCTGTATCCCAGGGAAATTTTGCAGGTGAATGTAAATTATAGTCACTGTAACCTATAGTGATTTGTATTGTTCAATGTGTATATATAGACATGTATATACATGGCCAGAATCAGTAATTACTACCTTGTCTGGCTTTATGCAGCTGATACTTAATAGATATTTTCCTTTGGCTTAGGTGATGAATAGCTGTGATCTTGGAGGAGGAGCTGTGTTCTCTCCTGCTGCTGCTGCTAAGTTCCCAGAGGAAATAAATAATGCACCGAGACAGGCCAAGTCCTGCAGCACAGAAGCAGGGAAATTCCAGCTCTTGCTAGAGATGATTTTCATAGATTATGGCATAATGAGAAAGGAATGCACTAACAACACCCAGGTTGACAATAAACCTGAGTAAACTTGATTCCGACGCTAAAAAAGTAATACCCATAAAAAAGTAATACCCATATGCACACATTTACAAACACAAACCCTTTGAATAACATTAAAACTTACTAATTCAGTACAGGAAATGTACTGAATGTAAGAATGGGCCAACTTAACAGTCCCAGTTATTACTCAGCAGCAAGATGCTCTGATGCAAAGCTGCACTATTGCATTTACCTGGTGGCTCTTGATACTGCAGATTGTTAGTGCAATCTGACACACAGATTGTCTATCACTACAGCACATGTCCACCACCTGAGCTTAACAAAAATAAAATCAAAGCACAAGTGTGGAGAACATGCAACATGCCATACCACCGGTAATGTAAGACAGTTGTTGCAATTCGGTAGAAAGAGGAAGGTTGCAATAAAGAGATCTGTAGGTTCCCTAAACTGGATCATAGAATCACAGAATGGTTTGGGTTGGAAGGAGCCTTAAAGATCATCATGTTCCAGCCCTCTTGCCACAGGCAGGGACACCTTCCACTAGACCAGGTTGCTCCAAGCCTCGTCCAGCCTGGCCTTGAACACTGCCAGGGATGGGGCAGCCACAGTTCCTCTGGGCAACTTCTGCCAGGGCCTTACCACCCTCACAATAAAAATCTTCTTCCTAATGCCTAATCTAAATCTACCCTCTTTCAGTTTAAAGCCATTCCACCTTGTCCTATCGCTGTTGCTCTTACAAAGCGTCCCTCTCCAGATTGCTTGTAGGCTCCCTTTAGGTACTGGAAGGCTGCTCTAAGGTCTCCCTGAAGTCTTCTCCAGGATGAACCCCAACTCTCTCAGCCTGTCTTCACACGAGAGGCGCTCCAGCCCTCTGAACATTTTTGTGGCCTCCTTTGGGCTCGCTCCAACAGGTCCACATCCTTCGTGTGTTTGGGCCCTCAGAGCTGGAGGCAGGACTGCAGGTGGGGTCCCATGAGGGCAGAGTACAGGGGGAGAATCACCTCCCATGACCTGCTAGATAGAGGTTACTGTGCTGTTGCTCAGACCTGGTGCCCTTAAGCTTCTTTGGGGAAATAAAAGTTGTTGAGCAAACTAATTTCTCTCTAGATCTGTAAGATGCCCTTTAACTGTAGAATGAGGGCAGTGCTGGAAAACACTTTCTAAAATCCCTTACCATTGCCTTCATTATTGGTAAGTTAGCCCTGTTGTGCCTCAGCTCCCCCGCCCCTACACGGAAAGTTCTCTGCCACTTCTCTGCCTCGGAAGGCTGATAGCCAGCTTCACAAGTTTCTGCTTGTGCCAGCTTTGAGCTCAGCATCCCTGGGATCTTGCTTTGATAAGAACAACGAATGAGGTTACGTGTTTTAGCTGCTTTCCTGACTCTCAGGCACGACCACCAGGAGGTCAGAAAACATCCGAGAGGCAAAATGAGCGCATTTCCTCTCCGTCCCCCATGCCCTCAGTACAAAACCATCTGGGAAGCTAATGGGGGAGCCGGGAGGGACCTGGGGCAGCGAACTGCAGCCTCCCGGGGGATGGCTCGGCTCCTAGGGCTGGCTGGGGTGGTTTGAAGGAGGAGAGGAACCACCCAAGAGGAAAGGGAACCCGCTCCGGCCAGCCTGGGCGGGCTCGGCAGCGAGACCAGGGGAGCCGCCGCGGGACGCCCCGACACCGCCGCTTTGCGCCAAGCTCCGCAGGTTACGGCAGCCCCGGCCCGGCCCAGTAAGTCTCGTTCGGGGGCTGGGGAGACCCTGGGCATACAAAGGGAGGGCTCCGGCCGTGTCTGCCGCGGCGGTTTTAGAGAGAAAAGCGGCGGGGCGCCGGGTACCGCGTCCGCTTGCAACAGGTCGCGTTGGTGCGACCGTCCCCGCGTTCTCGTTCCGGAGTAACTTTTGCGTTTTGCGCGCTCTCCGTGCGCAAGTGACGCGTCTCGGCGGGTGCTGGGGCAGCGGGGCGGGTCAGCCCCCGAGGCAGACGCCTGCTCCCGCCGGAGTTTGAGCAGCTCTGCCGACTTTTCTCCGCGTCCGGGCAGAAGGATACGGTTCTCGGTGGCACTGTGAGCTGCGGGAGGACCGGCCGTAGCCCCTCAGACGAGCAGAAGCCAGTGGGGAGCCTCTGCGGGACCGAGCCGTGCTGAGGAGAGACCTCGCAGCCGCCTCTATGATGGTGAGGACAGCTCGTGGGGTCCTTCGGTCAGTGGTGATTCCAGGGATGTATAGCCCGTGCAGAACACATCATGGAGCTTCCCTGTGCCTTCACCTGTGTGTGGCTTGGGCCTGGCACAAAATTTCTTTGCCTTTCTTCTGAGATACAGCGTATAATGAGTGCAGAGAGATGGAGCGATGGTTTTACTAGAGGTGCTGTTCATGCGTGTGGGCATCTTTGTGATGATGGCCAGTACATGTTTGTAGCTCAAATCGGAGTATGGGATACTGGAAGCCATGGGCTGTAAAACTGACACGCAGAACCAGAGCCTCTGCATCTTCACTTTGGCAGTCTCCAACTGAAGCAGGTCTCTTGGGAACTGCCAGATTAAAATCCATCAGGAAAATAGGGCTTGTTGCTATTGGTCTGTTATGTGCTCAGGCAAGATGAGCACCAGCAGCATCTCTAAGCAATTGTTACTGTTAACATGGGTTTTTAATGAGTGCTATAGGCCTGAACTATACCCAGTGCATCTCCTTCAGGCATGTGTTTGGCGTGAGCTACCAGGCAAGGTTTGAGCTGCCAGACAAACATCACTTGGATAAGAGAGCAGCTATAGTGCAGTATGGCTTGTTTTGTGAGGTTTTTGAGTTCAGTTTGGTGATGATGATGATAATGCTCTTCTGTAGCGCTGTCTAAAATGATTCTGCCTACCTTCACAGGCATCTACTTTTAAAACCATTTTTTCGTTAATGTACAGGAAATGGAGCATGGAAATTAGGAATGGAAACTTAAAGCCTTCCCTTCAGCCTTGTTTTCAGCGCAACAGATGCTTCACGCTGCTCCCACATGGGCAGTGCACATATTAAGTGGGATTGCCACAGATGTGAAAGAGGTGAATTGATTTGCCAAAGATCAGAGAGCCAATGTCAGTACTGGGATCAGCCCTGAGGGCTGCTTGGCTCCCAGCTGGTAGGTGACACTTTACCTTTTACATGACTTTGGTGTGCAGAATGCAGTGATCTGTGTTTGCACAAGCGCATCTGCAAGGAAGAAATTATCTGTGCACACCTAAGATGTTGTACATGTTTATCAAGAGCTCAGCCAGTGGCCCCTCCCCATCTAACTGCCTTCCTCTTTTTGTTGCTTGAAGCATCACAGTATACGAAGAACATCCTCTTCTGTTTTGGTTTGGGTTTTTTTCCCCCTACAAGTTAGACTAAATAGCCCTGGTTGGGGAGTGGGGGAATTTGGTTTTCCTTAGTGATTGTTTTGGGATGTCTGATGACTAGGGCCACCAAAGCTGCATGTTCTACTCTCCTTTTGTTTTCTGTTGGTTCTCTCCATGGCAATAAGGGCTTCCGTGTGCCTGTGCTGCACAACATTCTCAGAGGGATGCCAGTGCTTGTGAGCCTTCTTACGTGGCAATGAGTAACAGGGGAAGGGAATCTGACCCACAGAAATCTAACGTTGGTGTTCCGTGAGCTGATCCAGCTAATTTCTGAGTTTGTTTTTTAAGCAAAACCTATGGTTTTCAAAAGGCCAGTTTTAAGCTGGCCTTTACAGCTGTCCAGCTGTCTACCTGCTCACTGTTTATTTACTTGCCTGCAAGTAAATTAAAGCAGATGGTGTGATATCATGAGTTGTATTAATGAGTTGTATTGTGGGGTGCTTCTCCCCTATTCCCTGCCTGATAGCTTAAATTAGTTTCCTGATTTCCTTCCCTTTACCCGAAGAAAGGGATGGGTGATTTATTTTTCCAGTTGTATTGTTTTCTACTGACACATCTGCAAAACAACTGTCCTGGCAAAATCTAAGCTAAGTTCAGCCTATACTCACATGATGAACATTAAGAAGCAGTTGTTCTGGGGAGTAGTGGTGAAGTATATAAACTCCATGAAGAGTCTGACTGCAAGACTGTCCTGTCCTGCACATTCCCCTCTGCAATTGCAATCCATAGGAATGGTGCAATGAAGAAGGGAGCTGGAAAAAAGCTCCTGGCTTTTTCACTCAGATCCCCTTTAAAATGGGCTGTTGGGTGGGCCAGCTATTTCTCTCCCAAGTGTTATTATAATCCATTTATACTGTGGAAAAGCAGGTTTGCTGCCAGGCAGCATACTTTCCATCAGCAAATGTAATTGCTGGGTACTGGAGAGAGGTAGAGACTCTGGTTTTCAGGCGGGAGGGAAAGTGGCCAGGGTGTGTGCATCCTCATGTGCCCAACCATGAATTCCAGGTTTTGCAGGGACATGGGCTCAGCTGTGTAAGCAGAACCTGCACGTTCACCCTTGGCATGGGTAATAGGAAGGGAGGCAGGTAGCCGGGTCTCAAGCAGTCTTAGGGATGGAGCTGGCCAGGGGTACAGCTGCAACAAGACTCTTTCTTAAGCTTATTTAGATTTCCATATCGAGCCAACCTTGTCCAGCAATTCAGCAAAACTAATGAGTCTTATTACCACGACCTAAAAACCGGTCTAGCAGCTGAGCTTCACTGGAGCAGGGGTGGGTTTGATTTTTGGCATGGAGAGGAGGCTCTCATGTAGTGTTGACCCGCAACGAGCACTGTGCTGTGTTGCTCGGACTGCTTCTCAGAGTGTGAGAGGAGGTTTGTGCCAGTGTGTGAGGATGCAGCACAGATGCACTCACGGCTAAGAAGGACCTTCTTGTAATGACTTTAGACCATTCCCTAAGGTTCAGTCAAGGTCTCTCCAACATCTTTACCCATGTAGTAGAGGGAGACCCAGACTTTCTCTTTTGAGATTTAAATATCATTCTAACAAGTGTAAGCATGTAACTCCCGCAGCAGCAGATCCAATTCATAGCTCCTTTCCTGCAAGCGGAAGTGCATACTGTACATAACTGGCCCTGAGCCATCATGAGACCAGGCACTGCAGGCTCTGAGGGCTGGCAAAACATCCACTGGGATGTGACAGTGCAGATCCAGCCCTTTTGGAACTGGGGTCTCTTGCTCCCATGCTTGGCAGCCTGTGCTGCTGCTGGTAGCATCACAGCGCTGGTTGAGTAGAGGCACAAGAAGCCCTGCAGCCTGCAAAGCGCAGGGAGGTCAGGGCACAGCCCATTTGGTCTCGCAGTTGAAGATGGAAACAGAGAGGTGAAGCTACGCACGAGGTCTGGTGGAGCAGGTATGTGGGGAAGAAAGAGAGTTGATCCATCCCTCCCCAAAGGCTGCTGAAGTGAGGGGTTCAGGAGAGCAAGGACATGTCCACCTTAAACTAAGTGCTTAAAGGAACTGGCTCAGCCCACACTAGTCATGATTTTATCAGGCTTTGGATCAAGGCAGCCAGAGGGTTTGAAGTGATGATAGAGGTTGGTAATGAGGACAGCAGATTCCTGCTCCCTGCCCATTTGTGTGCAGCTGGGTAACATCCTGACTGCCTGCAACCACCGTGTTGGGCCTGTCCTCTCCTGGCTGGAAAACTTTGTTTCCTGTTTCATCTAAAATTGCTTAACTTCTATCTGCTGAAATATGGTAGTTTATCTTCTGTGGTTATGTGTTTCACATCTTCCTGCATGCTCTCAGACTTCCTGCCTCTTCTCCTGTGTTTTTTGTTTCTCATGTTAGCTTTCTAAACCCAGCTCCCCAAGCAAGTATTTCTACCTCACAAGCTGCTTATAGCAGCTACTTGCCTTTTCTGAGACAAGCCAATCCCAGACAAAACTGTCCCAGCCCTTGCATTTATGCAGCTGCTAATTTGGCCCTAATCCATTTTAAAAGGAGAGTGCTGGTGGGTGAGGATGGAGTGAGAAGGGGGAGGTCTTTGCTTGCTGGTATGTCTGCAACACTGACAGACCCATGGAGTGATTTGCAAGCTTTCCCATGGGAGAATCAGCGGTTTAACTCTACCCTCATCGCTTCAAAGCTGACTATATCTGGCCTCTTGAACTGTTATGACCATTTTGTTAGGTAAGGGAGTGATCTTTTAATCAGTCCCTAATTTAGATAACTGCATTATATATCTATCTTCTGCAGGAACTTCCTCATTCGTTCTCTGTGTGTTTTGCAGACTTCCTGGCTGTGCCTCAGTGGTGGGTGACTGAATCGAGTCTTCTCTGCATCACGGCGATAGTAGTAATGTGAAGTTTAATGAGCACCTGCAAATTCGTGTAGCAGGTAAGTGCCTGGGGGTCATTATTCCTTCCAGATTTGGTGTGATTTTAAAATTATGAGCCCTCACTAGGAGATCTTGAGCCTTGCAGCAGAAATGCTGGAAGGAAAATGGTGTGGCTCATATTATAGTAAATGTTCCCTGCAGCAAGGGCCAGACAGCATGCGAAGCAAAAGTAGCAATATTGTGACGGTTTAACTTGGAAATGGCTTCAGTTTAGATCAGTGCTAAAAGCTTCTCTTTTGGCATTCAGTTTAAAATCTCTTTTATCTGACTGCTTAGGACAGTTGGCATCTAGTCAGAGAGGGATGGCAGAAGGGAGCCAACAGGTTCAAGCTTTGCTGATAGCAGCTACTGCTGCATTTGCTGCTATGCAGGAGAACTTGCCAGAGATACTTTACACAGTTGGAAGAATTCTAGTTCCCCCCTCATCCAGGTGTTAGTGGGGGAGCAAAGGCCTGGAAGTATCAGGAGAGCCTCCTGAAGATAAGCAGAGGCAGCTGGGTCAAAGGGAAATAGCAGCTCTTACAAGCCAGCAATGTGTAGCATTTTGATGTTCGTATGAAAACCCCTAAAAACCCACTGAAAGCAGAACTGCTGGGTGAAACCCAGACATGGGACAGTGCTGCTTTGTGAGCATGTGGCAGGAGGCTCTGTGAGCAGCAGTGGTGGGAACATAGGAACTGGAGCAGCCAGAGCAGCAGTCCTGGCTGCCACAATGTCCTGCTGCAGCTCTGAGTACCTGTTACATCATTTACTCCATGTGATTTTTTTCTCTTTCTCACTTACTCTGGATCTGTGCTGTGTTGGGTGGTGTATGTCCCCTTCTTCCCATCCCAGTCAGTTCAAATGCCTGCTCTGCTCTAGCAAAGCTCAGCTCTCAGCGTTCCCTGGCATGGTGCTCCAGCCAGCCCCGACCAAAGCTGTGAGAGCCGGCCCATTGCCATCCTCCTGTGTGTAAATTAATCTTTTTCTCTTTTTCCTTTCCCTTCACCGCCTTTCATTACCCTCTTCCAGAGGCAGGTTTTTCTGGCTGATCTAGTACATCATTTATATCTGTGATATTTGTCTCAAGACAGAGACGCTTTTTCAGCATTTATAGGGAAAATACCTGATGCACCCCATGGCTGTACATGTGGCTTGGAAAAACCAAGCATGGTGTTGGCAAAGATGAGGACCATTGAGGCCAACTGTTGCAGAATTTAAGCCCTGTTAGGCACAGTCTCCAATTCCTATGGTTATTTCAGTTTCCTGGCAAAGGAAAATATACTGTTCCTTCACTTTCAAAACCAGGAGGAAGAGCACATAGGGCAGGTCACTTTTCTGCTCGGGCAGAACATTAGCTACAGGTTGTCAGCTGAGCCACCTGCTCAACCAACTGCATCTTCCTCTGTATTGCCTCAAGGGATGGTGGGTGTCGTCGGTTGAAAAGATAGAGCTTGTGGCCAAACTCAAACAGAAGTAATGAAAATCAGCTTCAGGATGCCTTGTTTTCAGTTCTTCTTAATTGCAGAAGATTCGGTGACGCTCAGGGAGCACCTGATGAGGAGTGGGAGCAAATGGTTCCCATGCTGCCTGCAGGGAGGGAAGTAGCTCCCTAGGACAAGATACTGCCTGCCTGGGCCAGAATCCCAGCAGGGCTTACAGCTTGTTTTGGAGAAAGCTCCTGCAGTGAGAAAGAGACTTTCCTACAGGTAGGGGTAGTTAAGTAGTAGTCTAGACTGCCTTGGGAAGCAGAGATGGAGATTTGCTGGAAGCTTTTCAGAAGTAGGCAAAGACTTGCCAGCAACCATCCAGGCACAGCGTAGGCCATGCACGTAGGCAGAAGACGAAGACTGTATTTCTTTTACAGACCTCTTTTTGCCCTATTTAAGAGTCTTTTAAATAATATTTGTAGAATATTAATATGTATCAGCAATGGAGCTAAGGAGACATTCTCAAGCTTAAGCTGTGACACAGTCTGGTGCTTCCCAGAGGGGCTTGTGATCATGTATCTGCACCCAAAACGTTTAGATCCTAAGCTGTTTCCTCCTGGGTGTTCAGGTACCTAACTGCCACTAGTTTCAGATGAGTGTTTGATTTCTAAAGGCCTCTGGAGATTTAGCAACCAAATACCTTGGGAAGGTTGGATTTTCTGCTGCACTGTAAATTGCAACAACTCGTAATTGAAGACCCTTATCTTTTTCTCCTAGGCTAGTAGGGGCAAAGATGAGATGGGTGTATGTCCTTCAGGTAGCTGGAATCCCATCACCTGATGCTCCCCTACAGTAACACAGGGACATAAATTATCTGGCATACTAGGTGACTTAAGGACATAGAGATTTACTGCAGTCCTACTTAGCGAGCTGGCTATGTTCAGCCTAAGTATTATGGCCACGCTGTTCTGCAGCCAAAGTCAAAAGACAGTCTGAAGGTGCTTGGCTGATGACCATCCTCTTGAATTGCTTCATGCACTTGGAATGCATGCAGGGTTGTGATCTCAAGCTCTGAAGGAGTTACAGGAAGAAATGTCAACTGAAAGGGACGTGTTTGCATCCTAAGTCATCCACAACACGTGCTCTCAGTTCAGCCTTGTATTTGCTGCTAGTCCTAGACACTTCAGTCTCCCATGTGGAGCTGGAAGCTGTCTTTGCTCCTCGCTAAGCTCCTTGCCTGCTGCAGTGGAGGGGATTTTTGTGCTATGAGCAGAGGTCTCATAGTTATGACTCACAGTTCCCATTACGTTATAACTTAGCCTTTAAGTGTGCAGAGAGGCTGTTCCTTGGCTTTCAAACAAAGCCTTCCTTTGTTGTGCTGATGTTATAAAGGAGGCAGGCATATGTGTTCACCCCACACATCCCAAATGAAAAACATGTGGCTTCACAGCCTTAACGTGTGTGTTTGGTACTTTTGCTACAGCAGTGTATGTTACATTGCTCTTATCCCATGGAGTCTTTTCAGAGTTTTTCTTCTCAACAGTCAGTTTAGAAACTCTTCAGGGAAAGAAAGAGGTTAAAGATGATTTATTTTGCTGCTAAATTGAGCGGAGTGAGCAAAGAGCACATGACAATTATTAAATATGGGTGCATGTGGCAATAGGCTTGTCTCTGGAGTCATCCCTTTGGATGAAAATGGCTCTGGGTTGGTGGCCACAGGTCGCTGAAAGGATGAGCTTCATGGAAATATTGTACGGAAGTGGGCAGTTTGTTTTCTTGTATAGCTTTGCTTTTTTCTTCTGATTTTTATTTATTCAACCTCATTTTGAACAGCGGGGTTGGCCAGCAGTACAGCAGCCAACATATTTGTGAGTGTGCGTGTGTCTTGGCAGTTCCTAGGTTTATGAGTAGCGAGCCAAGACTGGGCTTATTGCTTCCCAAAGCATTTGTGTTGTTTCTTCTGTTCTTTTCTAGAGCCACCAGGTAATGAAGTTAGAGGGCCTGATTCTTCCTGTAGACAGTGACATACAGTGCACAGTGCTTCTGCTTAGATCAGGGAGTCATCCCGGTGAGAGTCAGGGAAACAGGGCATTGTAGTACCAGTGCTCTTTCTTGCGCTCTCCTCCTTCCACACCCTCTACCCATCCCTGCAGGGGCTTTCAGTCTGTTTTGGGGTGTTGGTGTTTGGGGGTTTTTTTGTATTTTAGGGAACTATATTGTGTTTTATAAAAAAAAGTGGGATTTCAGGCAATGGAATAAAGCACTGGGTTTCATTTCAGTGGTGATGTTTTGGCTACAATAGCCAGCTTTAAATACTGTTCCTCCCCATATGTCTGAATACAACGGCTGTAACTAGTTAGCAAAACAATAGTGCAATATCACACAAACCTCCAGTCCCATCCAGTGTTTTTGATCCCTGTTTAAGCAGATAGAATCATAGAATAGTTTGGGTTTGAAAGGACCTTAAGATCATTTAGTTCCAGTGCCCCTGCCATGGGCAGGGATGCCTCACTCTAGACCATGTTGCCCAAGGCTCTGTCCAACCTGTCCTTGAACACTGCCAGGGATGGAGCATTCACAACTTCCTTGGGCAACCCATTCCAGTGCCTCACCACCCTCACAGTAAAGAACTTCCTCCTTATACCTAACCTGAACTTCCCCTGTTTAAGTTTTAACCCGTTACCCCTTGTCCTATCATTACAGTCCCTAGTGAAGAGTCCCTCTCCAGCATCCTTGTAGGCCCCTTTCAGGTTCTGGAAGGCTGCTATGAGGTCTCCATGCAGCTTCTCTTCTCAAGGCTGATATTTAGGCCTGCAGGTCTATTGATATAGGAGCATGACTTTGTCGCTGTGTCAAGATCGTGATGGAGTAGATGTCAGCTCAACCTAATTCATAGCCTGCAATGACAGCTTCTTTTTGCTGTGTTTTTGTTCAGCATCTCAGTGTGGAAGGGTCTGGTAACTACTGTGCTTTCTACTGTCTGTAATGTATAAGTGCTCCTTGCTACATGACTGAAACGGGACTTCATAGTTTCACATGTAAAACATAATCATTCTGCAAGTTATGTCTGTGTCCCAATATCCACATGTGCTCTTCTTAGATGTGCTGGAGTGGTGTATCCCTGCTGGGAAATCAACTTTCTATTAATGCTTCCACCAACACTTTAATACCAAAGCATTCATTTTGATGGTTGTACAATATACAGTTAAGTTGGATGTGTAGTGATGCAGGACATATGTTTAGCTTAGCATGAGGAGAGTCAAGGTAGCAACCACCTGATTTAACAACACTGGTGTGGTTTTCTCCACCTTGTTGAGAATTCAGGAGGGAAAAGGAGGGCAGATTTAAACAAACCTCTTGGCAATTGAACCCTCTCTGTATTCTCACCACCCTTCAGTGAGGTGATTGCTGGATCATAGAATCAACTAAGTTGGAAAAGGCCTTTAAGATCATTCAGTCCAACTGTTACCCCAAGACTGCCAAGCCCACTACTAAACCATGTCACGGAGGGCAAGCTGATCTCCCCTCATGGCTGTCCCTCATAAGCTGCAGTCACAGCCTCCCCTTATCTGTTCCCTTATAGTGAACTGCCACCCTTACCTCTCATGGCCACCCCTCATCTCCCCTCAAGATATCTTTTCATGGCCACCCCTTGCAGCCCATGGCTGCCCCTGTTCTCACCTCACTGTCTCCCCTCACAACCACCCCACCACTCCCCTCATGATCTTCCGTCAATCCCGCTCCTGCTCTCCCCTACCCCCCTCACGGTCTTCTGCCATGGCTTCCCCCCCTCCCCCCCACGAGCCCCCCTCCCCTTTCATGGCTGCTCTTCCTGTCCCCTCACGATCTCCCCTCACAACTGCCCCACCTCTCCCCTCAGGATCGTCTCTCGTGGCCACCCCTGCTCTTGCCTGATGATCTCTCCTCACCTTTCATGGCTGCCTCTCCTCTCACGATCTCCCTTCACAGCTGCCCCACCACTCCCCTCATGATCTTCCCTCATGGCTGCCCCTGCTCTCCCCTCACTCTTTCCCCTCACAATCTCCCCATACCCCTCATGGCCACCCCTCTCCCCTTCCCACTGACCGACGTCCCTGACACACCCCGGCGATGGCAGCTGTAAGGGTGGGATCGATGACCCTTGGCTGCCTGCACGTGCAAGGGGAGGTAGTGTGGCTGAGAGGGGCACAGCCATGGAGGGTCCCAGTGAGAGCGCAGGGCAGGCCAGAGAGCGTCTGTGCAGAGACATTGCTCCGCATGTTATGGCTGACACTGCCAGGCTTCTGGTGAAGCAGCAGGGGCTGTGTTCATCTGTGCTGAGGGAAGGACCAGCGATCTCCTGGGCTCCCATCACGTTAGGTTTGAGGGGCAGGGAGCTGGTAAGGGTGGTAGGGCAGCTTTTATATTTTTTGCTTGGTGTGTGTCTTTTCCCCTCATACAAATAGAAACGAACCACAAACAAACAAAAAGTTCACTCTATTCCAATTGTTTTCCTGACAATTAAAGACAAAATTTACTCGGCTTGAAGAGCCAAGCTGTTCCTGGCCTGGATCCTAGCGCAACGGCTCAGCATGTGGGTGGGAGCCACAAGCACACTTCCTACCTTTCCCCTCCTGCCTCCCTCGCAGCCAGCGCTGTGTTCCAGTTTGTAAAACCCCTCCTTGGCTGTCGCAGGGGGAGCCCAAGGCGCTGCACAGACTGCACACGTGCTGCTTGCTGACAGGAGCTGCTTGCACAGCCGGAAAGCAGAGTAACACATTCAGGCAGCAGGCAGGATGCTGAGTAACAGGCTGCTCATGCTGTTAGCTTGGTCTCGTTGTCTCCACGGGCACCGCTTCTTGGGTCCAGCCTTACAATGGATAGACAATGCTTTGGGGGCATGACATGGTTCTGTGTTTATTTAGTAGATAATACAGCTGTCTTTCTTTGACAGTAGCTGCTGGCTTCTGGGGGCCAGAATCATGGCTTTATACCTGTATGCGCTGAGAAATAATGACTTGGAAATAGCTAAATAATTTACCCCCACTTGCTGATGAAACTGAAAACCTAGCAGGTTTTGGAAAAGAGCCCTAGAAAGAAAATAACTCCTGAGCCAGAGAGAAAACTTTGTACTGTCTATGCTTTGGGGGTAGGGCCATGGGATTTCATAGCAACACTTACAAATGTATCTATGTGCAGCGAAAGCTGAGGCAGGAGGGGAGGACCTCTGAACATCTTGCGTGCTACTGCAAGAAGAAAAACAGTCTGTCCTACTTTTACCTACACTGGTCACTGGGAAGTTTGAACCCCTCACTGCAGCAAGGGAGAGTTCATGAGAAAAAGCTTCCTGATGGCAAAGGGAGTAAATGACTGGAAGACATGCAAGAGGCTCCCTGTCTTCCCCAGGGCCAGTCAAGCACTCCTCTGCTTGGAGAGATGCTGGCAAAATCACTCCTCACTTGGACCTGGGGCTGTACAACAGCAGCTGCCTCCAAAGCACTGTCAGTGCCACTCACATGCTTATCCGCCTCGAATCCGTGTGTCTGTGGGAAGGGAGGGCTATCTCATCCCGAACACAGGATGAGCATCACCATTTCCTTGGAAATACCTGATCTGGTGACCCAGGGAGGAAAATATTGCTTCCGAAAGTCCGCAGCAGACCTGTAGGGCAGGATGTCCGACTCAGGCTGCGCGACTGACCCCATTGGCACTGTAGCAGGCCCAGGACAGGATGTCCACGGATGTTACAAAAGGCTAACGTGTTCTCAATCAAACAGCAAAACAATAGTTATCAGGCAAGTGGCCTTGTCCAACTGCTGTCCTGTGGCCAAGCAGCTGACCTAGGGTGGAGCTTCCAGGCATGTTTTGGAAGCCAGTTGCTCTGCCATACCTGTCTTTTGCAGTGCTGACCCAACTGGTTGTGGTACCAGTCTCAACATCTGGGCCTCTGCACCTTGTGTTGGTGCACTTGGTCCTTTCCACTGATGGCTTTGATGAAGAGCCAAAGATAGAGCACAATCCCACCAGCCTGTACTGAACCAACTGTGATTGTGCTAGCAACTGGAATTTGGTACTTTGTAGGACTAATTTAATGCTCAAAAAGACAAGTCAGAGCATGAGTTACAGTTGCTGTGGCTGGCACTGTTCTCTCCCAGCTCATCACACTAATGTCCTGCATGGAAGCTTAAATCATGTGGATTGAAAGAACAGCACAAGTTGGTGCTGCTCAGGCTCTGTATTGCATTTTTGTGGCTCCTAACTTTCCTGGCAGGACTGTGTGTGCTGCAGCTGACTGTGTGCTCAAGAGGGAAGAGCAGGAGCCTTTCCTGGCTGCCCGTGCTGGGTGATCTCTGGGTGGGCTGTGCTGGGTGCTATCACAGCAAATGGTGGAGCAGGCAGTGGGGGTCTTCATGGCTCTGTACAGGGCTGAGGACGTGTTCTCACTGCAGCAGTGGAGTCTTTGTCCTGGAGGGTCAAACCAGCTGAGGATCCTCATCTGAGTGTCTGAGCTCTTGCTGCCTGTGCCCGGGCAGGGTCACATGTGTTAATGTGTATGCCATGGGGTGGGAAGGGTAGACTGGTGCAATAAACCTTTAGTCACCCTGAGGTGTGTTTCAGTACGTGGGTACGAGTGTTTGCCTTATAGCATAAGGGCCCTACAGCCCCCCTGGGGGTGCAGCACCTCGCCAGCCCCACCTGATGCTCCACCTGATGCTCCACCTTGCTGACTCAAGGAGCATGGAAACTCTTTGTTGTGAGGTGCAGTGCTTTGGCATGATGTGTTCTAGGAGCTGGCAGCATCTATTACACTAGGGTGCGGGATAACCCACAGGACCCAACAAACTTGGTGCTGACCTGGGAGGAAACCTCACCCACTTCTGGTCTGAAATTCTTTGCCAAAATGGGACTCCTTCTCTGCCCACCCCAGAAAATACTTTTCCAGTAAAAATGGTCTCAAGAACAACACAGGTTTGAGTGAAGTTCTGCCAAAACCAATTCCTCAAGTCATGTGAAACCCAGGTCAAACATGGAAAGCAGCCAAGTGATGAGGACAGCAACCTCAGGGGCCAGGAAGGAGACCAAGGCTTAGGTTACTGTTACTCCCTCCTGAATTTGAAGGAGAGCCTTCAGAGAGGTTTCTGGCATCCCAAGTAAGTGATCAGACTATAAGGGCATGCACATGTGCTCTGTTTTTTAAATATGTGCATATAAAATTAAGACCCGAACGTTTTCTCATTCTTTGTGCAAAAGAGGCAACATCTGAATAACATACTCCCAGCAGCTAATGGCAGAGACCAGTCTGATGTCTTCACCAGGGTTTTGCTTTCTCTAGTGGTACCTTCATGTTTTTCTGTGAACATCCATCCAGCATGTGTCTGTTCCTGAGGTTTTACATGTAGCAGCTGAAGGAAAACAGCCCTCACCATGTTCTGAGCCAGCAAAGGCCTTTCAGTTGCTCTGTAAACATTGATGGGTAGATGGTGGAGAAACAGAAGTGTGGTATGGGGTTGACTAAATAAACTAAAACTTTGCTAGTGTTTGGCAGGAGCAATAGCACTGACATGCATCTCCGCGATTCCCATTTCTCTTTCATTGTGCATGTTTATTGCTGTTTGGAGCATACAGTCCCTAGTAAGAGGAAACATAATTTCTTTCTGCTGCAGCCAGGCATACCTCTGAATACTTGCAGAGGTGGCAACAGTATTTGCAAACTGGAGAAGGACACAGTATATTACAAAGGGCTTTCAGCAAACCTTTTTCTTGACCAGGTCTTCATAAATGCAGCAGAAGCATCTTCAGGTTATACATTCAAGGGCCAAAAGAATTTGTTTTCTCTTACAGCAAGGGGAAGGATTGTGAAGCTCCCAGAAGCTCAGCCGTAAGGGAGTACAGCTGTGCTGGGTCTGGAACCCTTGGGCTTGAGACTCACATCTCCCAATAAGCAAGTCTCAAGTGCAGGTTAATGGCTGATTGGGGCTATTAATCTCTCCAGTCGAAACAAGCAGTGGAGTCCTTTCCAGAATTCAAGGACCTTTACCAGAAAAAGTCTCAGAAATCGTATTTGTTCCCGTGAAAGTTCTGCTTTCAAAAACTTGGCAGCTTTCAATGAAACAAGCTCCCATCCCGCTGTAGTTTCGATTATCTCTTTGAATTGCCTCTTTTCTTGCAGCCTACCAAAGCAAAGCACAATGTAGTAGCCACCTATTCAATGCCTTTTGTGTCAGCTGAATCACAGGAAGCAATCAAGTGTGTTGTAAATGATGTCTTGGCGTGTTCCAGTGCATTACTGAACTGCATTCAGGGGCTTGACTTGGGTTTTTCCAACTTAAGAATCAGAGCTTCAGCTCACTCCTTTCTGGTTTATTGCTGAACACCAACCAGAGCGTGTTTTGCTTCCCATGATTAAAAGTTTAAGTGGAAAAAATACCGCTGTATGAGGAGCTCTTGAGGAAAGAAGAGGACCATTAGTGAAAGGGAAATATTCTCCTGTGTCTTTAGAGAAGATAGAAGGTTATCTGGGCTCAGAGCACATGACCAGCCTACAGACACAAGTTTCAAACTGCTTTCTTTTTCTTTGCCAGATTGGGCAGGAGGGAAAAGGGTCTGAAGCTGCTGTGGAAAAAGGTGTGAGGAAGGCTTGGGGACATAAGAAGTTGAGCACATTTTAGCTGAAAGGGACAGGACATTGCTATGGCTTTGAGCGCTGTCATCTCTATGAAGCTCATGCAAAGGGCCCCTATGGCAGGGTGGCTGGAGGGAAGGGGGAAAGCACATGCTGCCACAGAGCAATGGCTGTTCCAAGCTGGCCCACAAGGACACCAGATGAGCTCTGTGATGCTCCCAGGTGAGGAGGAGGTCCTCACGGCAGCAACTGAAGGAAGAGCCAAGCTCTGCCCCCATGCCACATAAAACACCACTAAATAAATCTGGTTGCACTAGCGTGGACTGCAAGCACTGTTCATCTTCAGGGCTGACTACAGTCAGGAAACTTGTGATGGCTATTTTGATGTTGTCTTGCAGTAGCCTCTGCAGATGATTTTCCCTTAAGGCCACTTGTGCAGGGGCCCAGGTAGCACATGGGATGTGATGACAGTTACTGCAGAGATGCAGGCACAGCAAGTGCTGGTTTGCAGAGCTCAGCACCAATTTTTGGCTTAGGAGGCTGCATTTGTGCTGGTGAGGAGCTACAACTTTGCCTGTGCTCTACTGCTAAGGGGCTGAGCATGGCTGGTGTGCCAGATCTCACATAAATGACCATTTTCAGAGCTCCAACCTATTTCATTTCAAGCCTTTGGCATGTCTGGTTCTGCCCAAATGTGGCAAAGGAGAGGAGTCTTTTCCAGTGGCAGCTCTGGGGCAAACCTCTCTGGGCTCGCTCATCCCTTGGGCTTTATGATGTGTACACAAGAGGATTATCAGCCAGCTTTCAAAGTCCCCATGCAGAGGGTGCTCTCCAGCCATCACCTGACCTTAGGCGAGCCACTGCCTGGTTGTGTGAAGGCTTTATGTGCCTGTGAGCTTCACATGCTTCTTCCTTTCCTTGCAACACACTACCTATAACTGTGCTCCAGATGAGATGGCAAACTAAACATTACTGAATTGTGCAGGGAGGGCTCTCAGATCAGCTAGTGCAAGAGCTGCCATCCTTCTGCATGCGGCTTCAGAGCACCAACCTGAACTGCGTGACAGCAGTAACATCTTTCCCCTTTCCCTCTTGGGGCTTCCCACATCATCCAGGACCTACTGTGGGGCTGATCAGGATCCTCCAGCTGGGAAGGCTACTTCAAGCTTGAAAGGATGAGGCCTGATTTGCCTGGGAGCTGAGGGTGCAGAGCTGCAGGTGCTCTTGGTGAGGCCTTTGAATACACCAAGTGCTGTAAGATGCAGCTGATGGTTGTTTCTAATCAGGCAGCAGAGCCATCAGCTGCTTTTATCTCAGAGCCCTGACTCACCAGCTGGAGAGTGGAATGTGGTTGCCCTCTTAGTTCCTAGGGCTGTTCACAGCTGTTGTTAACTTTAAAATCAGTGCAGTACCCAGTCACTGAAGCAGAGACTGCTATAGAAAAGCCCAGAAGGAAACTAATCCTGGTGCCAGAGGCAGGTTTGAACAAGCAGCATCAGGTGCTGGGCAGCGAGCAGAGACAGAGCTTTGCATCAAGATGATGGGACTCCACATATCCACTTGCTTCCTGCCCTCCTTTCTTCCCTGGACAGCTTTCCCTGGTCTCACTGCTCCTTTTTCTGCTTTGTGCCCATGGGAGCACAAGAGATGGAGTCTTTGCCCTCTCACCCAGGGAATGCCCAGGGAGCAGGGGGTGCGCAAGCTTCACTGCTCGCTGAGATTCTGCCTGTAATGCAGTGAGGACCACAGCACCCTCCTTCAGGAGGGCTTTGGAGCCCTGGAACTGCCACAAGAGAGTCTGCAAAAGGTAGAATGGTTGGAGTTGGAAAGGACCTTAAGATCATCAAGTTCCAACCTGCTGCCAACCTCACAGAGACCATGTTGCCCAAGGCTCTGTCCAGCCTGGCCTTGAGCACTGCCAGAGATAGGGCATCTACAACT
>WYDI02024114.1:20000-60314 GCA_009867235.2 Psittacus erithacus | reverse complement strand
TTATTTAATATTTAATAAAGTATTATTTAATACAGCACTGCAATTCTTTATGACGCTGCTCAGAGCTTAAAAAAAGCAAGCATTCAGACGTGTGGTATCCTCTGCTACACATAACCATAGCTGTACCTTACAACACATAGTATCCGACTGAGGAAGGGCTGGGAAAACAAAGTTAGGCTGCTTTTCTCCTCTTGCCGTCCTAGGATTGGCATTCAGGTTTCTGAAGCTGTGTCTTGTCCTGTCCTTGCTATGTTGCCTTTGCAGGGGCAAGAGGTTTTTGAGCAATATCTCATAACCGAAAGAATCCTCTGGGCAACAGACCTGTTTTTCCTTCTGCTCTTCTCTTGAGCAGTGCAAAGCTGCCAGAGAGAAGGGCTGAGGATCTGGCCTTGTGGTAGCTGTCACAGGAGCTTGCAGGGTGCAACAGATGGGTATAGTATAGGAGAAAAATGAGCAAAAGGAGAAGCAAAGGCTAATATAACTTAAGGTTATGTTATTCATATATGTCCAGTTAGAAAAGCAACACCTATTTGTAATGAAAAAGGGGGTTGATCGTATTTGGTAACACCTGACTTTTATTTCTGTTTGTGAAATGATTGACATTTGTGGAACTTTATCCTTCCTATAACATTTGTCTTGAGCCAGAACAGGTTTTCTAAGATCTTCTCTCTGTGTTACTTCATGGTCTTTGTGTAGCATTTGTTTGGTCATCAAAAGAAAACAGTTCACCTTTTCCTAGTTCACCTTTGTCTACAAGGGAAATTCAGGTCATGTTGAAATAGATTTCATTTGCTAAGAGGCAGTGGTGGGTCCTCGGCTTTCCTTACATCCACAGTCCCTGTGTGTGAGCTTTGGATAGCAGTCGCAGGGCAGAGACATCATTGGCCTTTCCCTCCCCAAGTTGCTCTGAAAGAATAGACGGTATGACTTGTCAAGCCAACATGCCAGAAGTGGAGAGTAAGGTAAACTGGGCTTTCAGGAGGATCTGAAGTGGAGGTTGGGAGGGATGTTTGAAGCAGAGAAAGGTAGCTCTTACTCCAGGGATACAAGCTCAAGTCTGAAAGTCATGAAGATGAGAGTGGGACAGAGAAATTAAGCCACAGAGTCTGTTTTTTTTCCAGTGTCTCTGGCATGTAGGAAACAGCAGCTCTGTACGAGGGAGCTAAATACCAGAGAAAGAGGGGCTAGGTCAGTGCTGAATTGGAACAGCGCATGGGAGCCTCAGGAGGAGGAAGCCCAACTGCCAAGTGGGCGTAACGGAGCGCTGGAAAACTCACTCTCCAAACCCTTCCACAATCACATTGGCTTTCCTGCTCTCATCTGTAAGACCTGTGTTACAGCTCCTGTTCTGCCCTGCCTGCTGTGTGCCCTCAGGAATCTCAGACCACAAGGGAGAACTCCTGGAGCGAAGAATACCATCCCTTCTGTGCCTCCTGCTCCTCCCCAGCACAGTGGACTGAGTAGAAGAGCCAGAACACTGAATGTGTTTGCTCTGGGCCATTTAAATTAGACCCTTGTATGTTATTTAAGGCATGTTTTTATATTTTATCCACTGTCTGAATCCCAGATGCTGAAATATTCACACAGCTCTTCATTCTTTGGGGAGCAAGACATGGGTTTGCCCCAGTGGCACAGTGATAGCTTGTGATCTGCCAGCCTCCCGCTGTCCACTGTCATTGCAGCTCACAGTCACCAAGTAGCCCGAGGAATAGCTGACACTCAAGGACCCCCCTCCAGTGCCCATAACTCTGAAACTACATGACATCTTAACCTTTATGAAATTTCTTCGAGACAGCATTTAAAAACACCCAAATCTTTCCTGACCTTTACATTTTAGTAGAGGGGGTTTTGTTTGGTTATTTTTTTTTTTAAATTGATGTTCCTACTTTTTTTTCTTCAGCTGTGGCATTTTTAGACTAGTTGAAGAGGAACTTTGCTTTGCTTTTCCCATCCTGGTTGAGCCCAATCATTAATCATAAAAGGAAAAGCACCACAGACTCAAACCTAACTTTATAATGTCTTTATGGTTGTGACATTTTATCTCTCTCAGCCAGTGGGAAGTTCTTATCCTTTTAATTTGAAATCTGTTGGATTTCAATTTGACTCTAGATGCTGACTTCCTTTGTGGCCTTCCATCCTCTTTCTTGCCCCTGTTTCACTGCCCTGTGGCTTGGTGATCATGTATCGGGTGTACAGATCATTCAGAAAGCCTCCCAAGGAGACCAGTGATTGCTGCCCTGGATCATCAGGAAGCTGACCCCTTTAGGTATGTGAGAAATCTAGGTGTTTTCAACAGAAAACCAGTGGTGCAATTTGACAGTAACGCTGCCTAAATCTAGAATGAATCTGCTGAGTACTTTAGCAGCACTGACAGTGTAAAGCTAACACAAGAGAGGAATCAGGCCTGGCATCTTTACACAAAACTGAGAATATTTGCAAAGAAAACCTGAAAACTTGAAGCATTCTAGTTGCACTGGCTCTTTTTAATGTAAATAGAAACTGGGTATCCTGCAGCATGCAGCATTCTGCTATAAGACCTGGCTTTTTTACAAAGGGAAAACTCCCCACATTCATACATAGTCTTTACTTAATATAGTTTCATCAACTCTTCCATGATAACAGGCAATTAGAACATATTCAAGGCTCAGAGTCTAAATACTCTTCAGTGGTGCTGCTGGATTTGTTGGGTATAGTGTGGTTCTGTTGCAAGTAGAGTGCAGCACTGCCATGGCTTTGTAGGCACAACTATGAGTTCTGCTAAGCCTGTGTAAGTCTTTGCTCTTTAGCCCAAAAAACTGAAGGTCAGTTCAAAGCTGCTTGTTGAGGGAAACTAATCCTGCAAACAGTACATTCGCTGGCCATTATTTCCAAATCCAAACTATCTTATAGTCATGAAATGGAAAGTTTATGGGGAAAACAAATGCTGCATTTATTACTGTGATGCAACATTCATAAAATATATTTCATTGGGGGGGAGTTTACACAGGGGGTAATGAGATTTTTCCTTTTTACATTATTTATAACTGCTTAATCCAGGTGCTGTAGGTTGTTTTTTTTTATCCCTCAGTTTCACGGCTACAAAACACTTCAGTATTTCTAATTTATTTCTGCTTACAATACAGATGTTCTCGATTGTGTCTCTAACTACATTTCAACTGTTATGATAGCTTTTATTTGTTTGTGTCACTGTATGCTTAGAGGTTGAATGTGCAGTACACAATAGTCTGGCCCCAAGTAGCCTGCAAAAAGCCTCTGTTGATTTAGTTACCAGCAAATTAAACTATGCCTAGTATCTTTATCATTAGTGGTTTTAATCTTCAGATGATTTCCCTGTGGTTTATATTGCTCTGCGCATGGTCTCTTATATCTTCACATAAAGGCTTCATCCTTTTAAACAGCATTTTTCAAGATGACCATTTGGAAACAACATTTGGAGGAACATTTGGGTTGCATCCTCCAACTAAATTTCCAAGCTGTTGGTAACGGACTAAAGAAGATGTGGTCTGCACTGAATACTAAAGAGCTGCAAATGTAAGAGCCTTGAAGGTTATGTGTAAATATTGACATTTTTATTTTATTTAGCATACAAAAATGAACTCGCAATGTTGCTTATCTGATCATACAGCAATGACCACATCTGCATCATCTGAGATCTATTCCTCACACTTCTGACTTTCATAGATGTTCCAGAGTTTTCCCATTGTGGATGTTATTGATGTCCCTGATTAGGCAACAGATATCTGGGGATTGAGTGTCCATATAGGAACATGTCAACCAAGAGGCAACAAATGGAAGCAGAGTTAAAAAAAAAATCCTTTCATCTTCAAAGGCCGTGTTATATGTGCAGATATGGGTCCCAATAAAACCATTAAGGTCCTTGCCTGAGATGTGTAATGGGACTTCAGGGCATTCAGCAGCCAGCAAAACAAGGTGTTTGGTTCATCCTAGAGGAAGCACAGAAAAATAACTGTAACATAACATATACCCCAGCTGTTCTTTGCACTTAGCCATACTGCCCTTTCCCCTTGAGTGTGAGGCAGTTGTCATTTCTTTTTTGACCAGAGGTTTCTGGTTTTACAGGAATATATTTACATCCTTTTTACCCCTAAAACACTGAAAAAGAGTCCAATGTGCAGATAAGAAAACTGGTAGTTCTTCAGGGCTGTTGTTTAGACTGAATGAGTTCATATGTTAAGTACTAAGATGGTCACTGCATAGTTTGCAGTTCCAAAGCATGAAACATGAGGGTCCCACAGCATTTCCCTTAAATCTAATCAGAAAGCCATGAGATCTAGGCTGTTCATACTACAGGTCTGGTTATAAGTGCTTCATGAATGGCAGTGCAGTCACCAAAAATCCCAGGTAATGACTCGAGAATACATGAGTTCTCTCCCTGGGCAGCCTAACCTGAACACCAGCACTATGTCTAAAGTATCTGCTTCCCCTTCTTCTACTGCTAGCTCCTGCATGAAGGCGTGGCATACTGTTTGCATCAGCTGCCTGCCTCTTGTGCTCCTCTGGGGGTGTCGTGGAGATTATTATTTTGTCTTTATTTCCACATGTTAGCAAAGGATTTAATAAATTGCAGAATCATAAATTTCATTGAGGAAGAGGGAGGAAGAACAGTAACTTCTTTGTGCTACATGGGGACTCTAATTTGCATAAATATTGCCTGTCTCTTCAGCAGTTAAAGTAATTAAGAAGTGACCAGCATGGCTCTTGTTTGGTCATCCTCCTTGTTCTTGTATAAACTGCATCTAATACACTCTTCCTTTTACTTACTTGCCAAAGAGTTTCTGTCTCTCCCGCTTGGACACGATGGTGAGTCTTGCCAAGAGGTGCAGTGCTCTGCCTACAGACCTACTTTGCCCAAATTAGAGAATATGTCCCTGATTCCCTTTCCTTGAAGAAAGCCAGGCATCAGCGTACTCAGGCCAGCCTGTTTTTGGCAGCTCATGCAAAGTATGGAGAACACATGGAATTTGTCCTTTTTAATTTATTCTTCTCTGCCCTGGAATAGAGTAAGCAGCCTTATCCTGTGTAGTCAAAGCTCCTCAGAAATTGTGCTCTGTGCTTCCAGAATAGTCCTGCAGTGGCACTGTAGCACCATGGAAATAAAAGACAAAAAGACATATGCAAATGATGAAGTGGGCATCTGAAAAGGATGAACCCATTTCTCTACATGACTAAGGGCAGTCTTGTGGTGGCTGATGGATAAATGTGGCAATATCCAGTTTATGGCTTCTAGCTGGGCTCGTAGAAAGGCTGCATTGCAGAACTGACAGGACCATGTCCCATGACAGCCAGCCAAGGGACAGTTGTAGATTTTTAACCTCAGTGATCATCTAGTCAAATGGGCTGAGAACATTAATTCCCCCTGCCTCTTCATTTCGGCGGTAAGGGAAAGTAGAGAGGGGAAAATTCTGCAAGTACTAAAGAAAGGCTTTGAAAGGAGAAATAAGGATTCAAGCTTTTGGAAGAACAGCAGCTTTGGACACGAGAGAGAATCAGGATAGAATGCTTTATAGCAGAAAGATTCCACTTAGTGGTGGGACTAACTAAGGTCAAAGAAAGCTGATGTGATGGGGGGAGGCTTAACAGTTAAGAGGAGAGCTCTGAATTTTAGACAGAGTAGGTGGACATCTTAGAGGAGCCTGGTGTTACCCAAAATGTTTCTGTGAATTTAGAAAATGAGAGTAGAACTTATTTGGTTTGCGTTGACTTGTGCGTCTTTGTGCTGTGTAAGAGTAATTTTGTTGGTGGGGGCTGAGTGCTGGTAAGCTGCATACTATCATATTGCAGAAGAGATAACAAGCAAAGATCCTCCACCCAGTAAATATGCCAGAAGGGCCTGGAGCAGAAACAGTGCTGCTGCCTATCTATATCTAATAGAACCTTAAAAAGTCACTTTACTTACTGTGACCTCCTTTGGGGCTTACATTTCAAGAAATACAGTCCAGCTGGAGAAGAGATCAAAAATAATAATCAGATCTCTAAAAAAAGAACTTATCTACAAGGAAAGATTGAATGATCCAGGGGTGTCTAACCTAAACAAGAGGAGTCTTAAAGAAGATGATGTAGGTTTTCAGCTACATGAGAAACACAGCTCCAAAGAAAAGGAGAGTAATCTTTTCTTACATTCCTGGGAGAAGGTAAATACCAACAGGCTTCAGTTGCAGTAAGAAAGATGTCAGTTAATTATTGAGAAATACTTGGTATTCTGATAGAAGTCTGATGGCATACAGCAGTAGATAGGGAAGGGGTAGAGTCTTTGTCACTGGACATCTTTATGAATAGGCTAAATGACAACTGACAGTAATGACAAAGGCATAGCAGGGTCTGCATTAACCTTGTGATTTAACCTGCCAACCTTGTGCATTAACCTGGCCAACAGCAGACTGGTCACTGAAACTCAGCAAAGCACCTCGTGAGTGTAGTCTAGCAAGAGACAAATGGATTTGGGTCACTTTTGTAGCTGGGGCTCTAGGGTGAGGTAGGAGGCGGTAAATCCCACGTGCATTTTGACAATGGGAATCTCCCTCGACTTTGAAAGCAGATTTTTGTCAACTCAAAACACTTTTCCCTTGCCAAACCCATACACTACCTTCATCTTATCTAGAAAAAGCTCAGCCAACTGGCTTTCATCCATATCTTATCTATGCCAGACACAAGGAAGCCGTAACATATGGCTTCAATGAAAAGGAGATGTAGAGCTTGGTGTCATCAGGATGTTGATGACATTGTAGCCTATGCCATTTCGCAATATGCTCTAGTGGTTTCATACAGGTTTTGCATAAGAAGGGTAACAGCAGTGAACCCTTTGGTACTCTAAGTTGCAAGACTGGGAAAGAAGAGTCATTTATCCATGCTTCTGGGATCTTCTTGACAGAGATTATCAGAATACTTCAAAGGCTTTCTTCTCCCTTGTCAGCCATTTTACCACAGCAGCAATATGTAACAACAAACAGGAAGCAGACATCATGTCTGGACTCTGGTCTGATTCAGATGCAGTGTCAAAGCAATATTAAGTTGAAATAATGTATTAAGGAATGTACATGTATGTATGTAGGTCTGTAGGGAGTCATGTAACCATGTCATGACAGGAATTTCCCACCTTTCCTGTAAAATTGCTAACCTCACTCTTCATTACATACAATTTGCCTATTAACTGGAAGAATAAATGTATATGTAGGGGGACAAACAGGTAATTGCTTAGTTGGTTTAGTCATCCAGTGGAAGTAACAGGTGAAGCGATGTGACCCCAATGTGAAAGAGGGTAGAACCCATTGGTAAAGATGCAGGTTGGGGGAGAAGATACAAAATCTCACTTCAGTATTAACAATTATTCTGTAGGCAGACGTGTCTTTTCCCCCCAGGCTTACATCCATCTGGAGCTCCAACCTGCACTGTGCCAAGCAAGGTTTAGCTTAAATGCCCAGGCATTCATTTGGAATATATTGTTGGTGTACATCTTTGGTTGGTATGCAGATCTGCTAATACTGATGTATATGGTATCTAATCTTGAAAAGTCTTTGCTTCTTATTTAAAACCATATCATTCGTTTGTTCAGGTTTTGCATTCTTTCTTCTCTGTCATCAGTGATGAGAAAACCACACTGAAATGACTATATATGCCTGTTGCATGCCTCAGCTATAATAATAGAAGTAAAATAAGCACTCCAGAATCTGGTTAGCTCACGTTCCTCAGCCATTTCAACTTAACTGCAGGGAAGGTGTCCTGGAGGCCCCACATGCACCACTGGAAGACTTTTCAAAGCAGAGCTCTATTAGTATATCCATCTGACCTTTCTCCCTTCCCTGCTGTGGTATTTGGTGGACAAGACAGAAACCATTTCCCTAAAATGTTCCAGCCTGAGAAATGGTGCATCTTACACCAAAAATACAGGGCCTGACAGGTGCCTAAGCAAGAGGAGGAGCTGGATGAGTGGCAAGTTCTTGGCTCACCACTACCATCCCACCAATGTTCCAAAGTTAAAGGGGGTTCTATGTACAGGAATTGATGCAGGGTAGGAGTGAAGCAAATTAGTGAAATCCATCTTGTTTTCTCATAACACAAATGCCAGCTGAGCTGGAGTGATGCTGGGCAGTAGATTGCAATGAAAACACGCAGCTTGTGATGAGCTGACAGGAGCTGGCCTGAGCATAAATAGCTTAGAAACATCAGTGGGTAAAGGAAAAGTTTTAGCTTTTGTGTTTTAAAGAGACATATTTGCTATGCTTTGCTTTTCAGAATACAACACATTGTGTTAATGCCAGCAACTATATTTATAACACCTTGCACTTCCCGTGTGTCGATTTTCTGTCCTCATATATGTATGTTCTCATTTCTTGGAGCTACGGACCTGTTATAATTATCATTTAGGAATTTGTGACCAAGGGGATTAGACCTTCTGAGCATGACTAGCTGTTTTTCTCAAGGCATCCTGGCTACAGTGGAGTGACTGTGCTGACATTTGCACAGACAGGCAGATGGTGCCTGGGAGATGCCTGGTTGCAGTGCAGACCTGAAGATCCTAGTTGAAGAAACCGAGCCACTGTGTTTTAGCCTGATTTATAAGGAAACTGCTTCTCTGCAGATGTAGCCTGTGTTATCCTTTCTGTTAGATGTAATGGAAAAAAGATGGTTAGCCATAGGAGAACAAGCCCACAGCTAAACCAATGTTTTGGCCAAAGGTCGTAATGATTTATATCAGATATCTCTGTGTGTTTATTCCATACCAACTAAAACCATTTAAACTGCTTGGGAAATATTGAAGAGGGCAAACATCTACAAGCCTGATTGACTATGGGAGGTTGCAAAATACATCACAATTGATAAATTGTGCTTGAAAACCATGCAGTATGAGAAGAAAAGCTGAAATGGTGTAACTGGGAAATGGTCTTCTAGAGATAGAATCTGGATTTTGATTTCTCCTTGGAGTCAGTTGTAAATGTGGAATAGTTCCCTCCCTGTCAGGATAGAGATTTTGGTATTGAGGTATGCATGGGAGTCAGTTGATGTTGTTGGGTGTGCTGAGAAAGACAGCCCTTCAGACAAAAGGAGGGGGAGAGAAGTCATGACACGGTTTGGAGTACTTGGGAAATCCAGTTGTTTCCTAATTCAGTTCTGAGAATGAATTACATGGTTTTCTACAGATAACTGGCTAATGTCTGCTAACTGCTGAGAAAACCTTTATGTCCTGCTTTGTGATTGACAGCTAAATAATTAGAGTAGTTTTCAGCTGGGGGAGTTGTCAAGGTCTGGCCTGCTGTATTGAGGTGCCAGAACCCTTGGTATACTCTTTGTAGCTCTGCTACTGACTTCCTGCTATGGACTTTGTGTTTAACTTCTATTATTTCACTTCTGCCTATTTGGGAAAATCTCACTGATGTGGCACTGGTTTAGAAGTGGCTTTTCATGGATACAGCTAGTGGAATTCATGCACATGAAATGCTACTCCAGAAGTCCTCTGATAACCCATACAGACTAGAAACATAAGGACATAAGTGGGTAAGATGGCAAATTTAATCATGGTTTGAAACTGTCTTATGTATACCACACTTTTATCTTCAGTCCAGAGCATTATACTAAATACAGCTCTCTTTTCTAAGCACCAGCATCCTAACAATTTTAACATTCTTGCTCTGTTCTGCGCTCATGTAGTCCAGGAATTGCTCCATGGACTTCAAGGGTCAAGGCAATACTGCAGTGACATAGAATTAGAATTCTTTTTATTTAGCCAGAAGGTTTGGTAATGTAGCAAAAACAATGGACCCAGATGTCCAGTGACAGTGATTTTATTTCTTGGGCTTATATGGGAGCTGAACATGGCCAAAGACTGACTATACCTAAGTCAAGGTACGTGTATAAAGAGCTCTTGAATCAATTATTATTTTGCCTATAGATTTCTGAAGTTTAGACCTCCAGATAGGGCACATGTAAACTTCTCTGAGGTATAAAGGTAGCTGAAGCAAGTGGGAGCACAGCGCTGGGTTAAACAGGAATGTGCTGGTTCATGTGATCAGGCCAGAAAAGCTTTCTCAGTGTTGACCTGTGCTGTAGAGACACATCTTGTAATCAAGGAATGAATGTCCAAGTCTTCCAACACGCACTTCTGTAATGAAACACCTAACAGGTAGGATTGCCATGCCTGCAACCAGGCTTTCTTGTTCTGTGACTTTCTGGAATCAGCAAGTATCTGTATGATGCCTAGGGAGTAAATTCTCAGCTGCTGCAGCTCCTCCATTACAGGTTACTGTTGTTCAGGACTGTGGAGGAGTCCCAGCTCCTTCCAGTTCTGGAAGCAATGACTAGGAACTGCCCTAAGCCTCACCTCATCACATGTCACTGCGCTGGTGTGTGCCAGGAGGTAAAGTAAGCAACACCAAGGGCATCTGGAAAGAGGGGGGACGGGAGGAGCTCAATTTGGCAGATGCTGGAGCACAGCAGGTTTTCAGCAGTTTATTTTGGAAGTAATTGCTTGCTAAATAGCCATGCTTTAACTGCAGTGGAGTGTCTCCAGCTTCAGTAATATCTTTTTCGTATTATTGTCAAAGACAAAAGTGTACAGCAGTTGAAGGAGCATGGTGGTGCTCCTAGCTAAGTTTCACTGTTCCTTAACCATTTGGACACTGTGATTTTTAGAAGGGCTGGGTTTTTAAATGTTTTTTTCTAGTGCTTGTCATCCTCAAACACACCCGCTTTAATTGCTAAGATGGCAAAGAGTAGGGTTATCTGCTTTGAGCATGGGCTGCCTCCAGTGCACTAGTGCATAATCAAAGAAAATAGAATTACAGCTCTGTGAATTTGAGGCCCATCCTGAAGTCTGGTCTGATCATCCACTGCTCATGTGAATGGGCAAGTCCTCGGGTTTTGCTTGGATAACAAGTACCATCCTGTAATAACAAAGAGGAAATTTATGCTAGGATTTAGAGCAGCTGGTTTTATTAAATCTAATAGAGCAGCTGTAACCTTAGTATCAGACAGGAATGATTCTCCTGAAGTGACTGAAGCTGTACCAGTCTTATATTTCAGGGCAGAGATCAGAACCAGGTCCAGTCTGCTGAAAAATAAAGCAGTTCTGTCACTTGCTAGTAGTCAGGAGTCAGTTACCCAAATCTCAAATCTGTGTTCAAGCTGAATTAGTATACTATGTTACATGGACTTCATGGGGTCCTCTTCTAAATATGCTCAACACTGTGGTTTACTAATAAGGCTCTTTTTTCTTCTTCATGCAGTTTGTCCTCTTAAGAGTGATAGATGTTTCTGCACTAGCTTTCTGTCCTGTTCCTGTTAAAACCATTTCAAGTTCCAGGAAGAATTTTAATCTTTTTTTGTCTTCCAAAACTATTAGAAATATTCACAAGTTCAAGGTCATGCTGTCTGTAACCACATACCTTTAAATCCAAATATTTGAGGTGGGATTTATGGGAGGGAGGGGTTAAGTTTACAGCATTTGTTTCCCAAACAGGGGGGTACCAAGGTGCTGGGAGGGAGAAGTGGAAAAACAAATGATTAATTCTTCTTCCAACGTTGTACTCTGCTTACAAGGGAAAGGAGGGGAAAGTATGAATGGGAAGAGTTCACTGGGGAGAGAGGCGCAGGGCAGAGTCATTTGCAAAGTGCTGCTTTACAGAACTTTAAGAGGTAAATGCACTTATTTGTAGGCAGTAAACTAAGTTGTATTGTTTGACAGGAGCTGGCTCCTACTTATACTTGGCTTCGTAATGCTTACAGCATTCTCCTTAAAGCTACCAGTTTAGCAGGACAAAGGAAAGGAGAAATCCCCGTTCTCAGTAGCGCTACCTCAGAAATCCCTATGCCTTGTGAAAATGCTGTGCACTTCTTGCTTACCAAGTGACCTAGGTTAATGTAGAAGGACTGAGTTCTGATGTGAAATGCCAAGGGAGCAATACCTGAAAGGTCTGAGACTGAAGCATCGGACTACACAGTTTCCTGTTTACTACAGATGGTATATTTAGTAACTAATCATCCAAACTAAAAATCCAAAATAGTGTTTGACAAAAAGGGCAAGTGTTTAATATTAGGGCTAAGAGAATCATAAAAGTCTGTAAGGAGAATGCTCCGTGGAACAGCCAGCCAGATGCAGCTCCCGGCGCTGTCACTGCATCTCTCAGTCCCTCCTTCCCTTCTATAAAGATGTCACAGCCTCTTAAGCTCAAACGATTCCATACGTTCCTGCTTCTGGGGGATGTAACTCTATAGAAAGCTCACTTCCTGGCTGCCAGACCAAGCAGCTCTGTCTCTGAAAGTTTCCTCCCTTGAAGTCTTCTAGAGCTTTTGAAAAATGTCCTTGTTTATGGAGTAAACAAAAATTCCCGTGAGGATGTGAAGGACTCTGTATTTTATGGAAATCTCATTAGAATGCAATGGAAGAGACTTTTTAAATTAAATAATTGCTTTATAAAACTGAGCAGACTTTATGTTCCAGGTCTGTTAGCCAAATGGAGCTCAGCCACTGGGGCAGGAGGGAGTGAACTGGTCTGAAAGCTGGGGTAAATGGGCCCAACTTTCACACAGTTTTTGAACTTGATTGATACATGCAAGGGCTGGAAGTAGCCACAGTGTGCTTCTGACCTGTGGAGCATCCTGGGCAGCTTCAACCATCTTTCAGAATCTCATTTTCCCTGCAAAACATAAAAGCAAAACACAGGAACAGCAAGTGAGACTAAATGCTGTACTTGGATCCAGACTGTAGGACACATATCTGATTTTATTGTTAATACTGTCCTCCTGTAGCTCCTGTCTTTCTAATGCTGGTCCCACGCACTGTTCCTCATTACTCCCTTCATGGCTGTTGACAGGTTATGTTTTCTATCATCTTATTTGCCTGCTTGAGACCTCAGTGTTTTACTTTTGACCATGGGATCCCACCTCAGTTGTAGCTGTTTGAATTAACATGCCCTTTAACTGCATCTTCTGACTGAGGAAACAGCAAGAGGTGCGGTCATGGCCAGCAGAACGAGCAGATGATCCACTCTGTAATTCGTTCCTATGGTGTTTTCTGTGAACCCACATGGTTAAATAGCAGAATCCTCTATTTGGGAAACTCCTTTTGTTTGGGTTTGTTGGGGTTTTTTTGTTAAATTTAGGATCAGCAAATGCATCTTACAGGAACAGGGGTATTTGGAAGCAGAAGTGGAACACATCTATTGATTCTCATGAAAACATTATTATGGGAAGCCTTCTTACAACAACAGAGTGAGAACAAGTTAAATATTTTGTTTCAAAAGGATTATCCCTACCCAGCAGCGAACAGCTGGCATAAAGCGTTGATCCACCTCCCACTGCATACAGGAGCCAAACTCCCCTTGATTTCATTGGTACAGAATCAAGCCCTTATTAAGCCCATGACCAGCTTTGCACAACTCCTGTCCCTGTCTGCTTCCCTTACACATAGGTCTGAACCTGCAGAAGCCAAGCTGAGAGGGGCTGTAGTGAGACTGAAAGCAGTTTAGATGAGTAAAATAGTATAATGGCTTTTCCCAAATATACTTAGTTGTGGAGTACATCTCAAACAGCCCCTCTAACTTCAGTCTAGTCCATATCTTTGGACAGCCAAAGGACAAGCAGCAAGACGTATCCAGGATCTCGATTCACTAATATGAGCCAGTTCCATCTTTTTTTCTGGATTAGTATGGTTTCTCTCTAGGTTGTGTTTTGTTCCTGTCTTGAGCCACCTGAAAAGGACTGTTTGCTCCTGATATTTTCAAGTTTTGTGTACAGTTAGTACACTAAATATTGCAGTATATTTAGTAAAAGAGCAACAGTTACTGAGATGTGTTGAAAAACATCACTCCCAGATCTAAGAGCAGTCACAGACTTCTTATTCTCTTCCCAGAGCATTCACATCAAGACATGTATGTATATATGTATGTTTATAAAACATACATAAACTAGGAAAAACCCTAGACATTAGTTAGGATCCTAATCTCTGATATGGACAGGCTTCCTGTCACCAGCAACCAGTTCCATCATGGTTATGTTGTTTGAATGCATTTCTGTTAAATGGCAGATTGGGCTGAAACTGTTAGTTCCTAGGAAGGGGAAAAATGTAATAATAAGTGATAGGGTTATTAAGAGCCTTGTTGTATGTGACAGTGAAAAAAACGGGGTTGTACCCTCATATGTCATCTAAAAGTTAGTACTATGAGCAAGATGTTTTCATATCCTTGCTACTACTTTGAGAGAGATCAAAATTTATCACAGCTATCTTCATTTTACTCAATAATGAATGATCAGTGAAACATTTTGGAATTGGAAAAGCTAGATGATTCATATAATCTCTGCTCTGAAAGGTTTTCAAAGTTTAAAATGTACAAAGAGATGTAAAAGTAGCTCTATATTTTGCACAATGTGTAAAAGCCAAGAAATGATGTAGGAGAGCAGAGAAGTTTTAATTGAATAACACAGTTTGTGAGATGGTCAGGTTTGGTTTTCTGATAATCAGATTGGGTTTCATTGTCATTATTTGCACGAGTTCTCAGACAGTGAAACTCTTTTCACTGAAAGGCATCCTTTTATGACAGTGGTGTGACCATGTGAATGTGGTATAACTGCAGTTTTTAACTGGTGAGGAAGGTGCTGTGTAAAAAGCTGTGTTTCTTCTTTATTAGAACTGATAGAAGATCCAAGGTGTGAGAAGGAGTCCAAAGTCTTGCTCAACTCTTTGTGGTTAGCATGGAATCCAGGAACTTTGCCGTAGCATTCCTGTTATGCACACATCTCTGATAAGTTTGCGCTAAGAATAAAGGGTCAAATTCTCTGCCAGAATAAACCCCCAATTTCTTTGGTGTCTGTTGAGCTTCCTGTTTCAGCAGAGCCCATTGTTGCTAAAAGCTGAAGTATAGAGACTTATCTTTACCCCTCCAAATTGTATGGTCAGTGGTCGGAGACTTTTTTTACCTTTGAGCCAGTGCACAGAAAGAAGTATGATATAATGTGTGCATGACTTCTTCATGAAGCTCCAACTTTCAGAGCCTGAGAGTGGAGAATGAAGTGTCCCAACCATTCTGTGATTCAGATAGTTTATTCTATTATAATAATTGTCATTTCTATTGCATCATTTTCAAATGAGAAATCTTGCATAATGAAAGACTGGACATGCTGGACCATGGTTCCGGATCAGTATTGCAGTCCCTGTGCTTTTGTATTGTTAGAGCTACTTCTTTTGAACTTTATGGACAAAGATCCATTTTTCTGACCACAGCACAAGTCAAACAACAAAAAGAATTGAAGAATTCTGTCTCCCATTGCCTGTGAGACCTTTTCCAGCTAGAGTCCATTCTGTGGCCTCTCTCAGGGATGTGCTGCCTGCATGTCATGCCACCTTTCTTCATTCCTGCAGTGCTTCTGTGGCTTTTCTTCCCACCCAGCTCTGGTGGTCTCTTAGTGTAATACTTAGAAGGCAAACTTCTCTCATGGTCCAGGTGTCTCATCAGACTGGCCTTGCCTTGCTGTGTGCAGTGCCATGTGCTGCACTTTGCTTTGAAGGATGAGTATCTTCAGAGGAATTGAGTTGATCCTTCCCAGCTAGCTTAACTGAAAGGTAGTGACTACAGCCACCAGCTCTGACATTTCAGCCCTCCAGTCCTAACTCTGTTCTCTGTCAAAATTATTCCCATAACTCCTTTCCATCATAAAAAAACAAGCCTGAAAGCGAAGAGGAATAAATATGGAGTGGTTTACAATTGTGTACTAGGAATAATTAAACTTTTAGTGAAAGGCTTCTGTCATTTCTCTATTTTTACTCACCATGAGGAGGACAGCATGTCTCATCTCTGTGGAGTCACATAAATGACTTGATTACAGGGCATGCTGCAGAGTTGAATCTGAACATTTGGAATTTCCTTGCTGTTTTCTTAAGGTATTTGTATAATAGGAAAAAAGAGGGGGGGGAAAAAAGCCCTGTGCTTTGTTCCTCTTGTTATGATGTAGATATATTTTCCACACATTTACAAATAGAGTAAAGAACAAGAGTTCTTCAGCTATTTAATGTCTTTGAAAGAAGAAAGACAGTTTAGATTACCAGCAGCCTACAGTGTGCGTGGCACAAAAATGTCACTTTTAATGGCAAAGTTCAGGATAAAACTGTGTCAGCTAATTTAATCATTTACCATGAAATACCAGTTATCTTAATCTTACATGCAGTCCTTAAGTCTGCTGCATATTTTCATGTAATTGAATCCTGACCCTAAAAGGGAGGAAGCAAGGAATTTGCTTTTTAGTGAATAGTTAGGCTCTAAATGTTCCTGTTTATAGATTGCATTTGTGGCATTGTCAGACATTTTAATACTGAGAAGCTGATATTTCTGGTGAGTCTATTTTTTCTCTGTTTCATATTTGTTTTCCATGCTGCAGAAGTCAAACTAGTGTTCAGTTTCTATGGAACTTAACTGAGTTCTCTGGAAAAAGTGCAAATATTGTTCCCAGAGAACTTAAGACAAATAAATTAGTATCTAACCCAGATGACACATTTTATTCATGCGGTTTGCTTCCCATCTAGATACCTGATGTATTACTTCAGCAGCAAATTCAACAAGACCAAGATGTCTTCATTTTCCTTCAGAGCAAGAGCTGTAGGAGCAGTGTGATGGAAGTATTGGTCTTCTGTGGCCAGCCAGAGAGAACCCATCGACAGCTGTAACGAGCAGAGCAGACATGGGGAGACAGGAGGCAGCTGAAGCCAAAGAAGACCCACGCCTGGAGCTGTGTGTGTGTGATTGGAGCAGGGAGAGTCCAGGACCCAAGGAAATCCCAGCAGCAAGGGAAAAAAACAGATTGACTCTCAGTGACTCATTTAGCTCCTGGATTGGACAGATCTCTCCCCTGCTGGCAATTTGGCTGAGCATCAACGGACAGATACCAGGATGAATAGCTTAAAATAATTAGGGGTTGGGAATCTGCAAAACTGCTAGCCGTCCAGTTCTTTACCGTGCAATGTGAGGCACAAAAAAGAAATTGCATTTAGGTTATTAAATATTAAGTCAGCGGATTTACCTCCATTTGGTCCAGAACAGGAAACTGGCTAAAATTCAACATTTATATTATTGTGTTGATGGTCTGTTTATCACTGAACAAGTGAGTGCCTTTTGGCAGGTCAAGCTCTTTGACACATGGGGCAAATGTGTGCTTAATTTCTCCCAAACAGAAGAATTAATGTAATAATAATTAACACAGATGAGAACAGAAAGAAAATCAAGTACAGTCTAGAGGTCAGTTTATTGCCAGGCATCTCACATTCTGGGGGTTCTGGGACCAGAGTTTTCTATGGAAGCGAGGGAGGGTTTTGCCATGAGTGCTTATGGGACCTGGAGTGGGCCTTGCATGCAGAGGCAGAATTCCTTGTACTTTCTATTTAATGCTCAAAACCAGAAGCAACAGGCTCATTTAGTATCAGTAAAGGTCAGTTAAAATTATAGAGACATCCTTTGGAGCAAATCCTCTGCCTTGTATTTGCATATTTATGAATTAGAGATTACGACAGGCTATTTCATTTATTAGAGCAGCACTGCTATAGTTAATTGTCTGTCAGTATTTCCATTATAAACCCCATTTTTCAGTGGTTTAATATCTCAGCCATTTAAAATCACATCAGGAAGCAAGCTGGTCCTGTGCTGTTGGCCAGGTGCAGTTTTTTGGTTCAGATTATTTTCAGTAATGGAATACTGTTCATCATATATGCAAATGAGCCACAGCATTTCTGCTGGGGGGACATAGCAAAGTGCCCAAGTTCATTGTGGCTTTGTTTTCCTTTAGGAAAGAAGTGAAAAGAGGGATTCAACCTATCATGTCAACTGGGGCTTCATGTTTGAAGAGCAGCTTCTCAAGCACCTGCTTTCAGAAGAAACACTGGTGCTCAATGTGAAATCAGGTTGCTGTGTGCACACGGGGTATACCTGTGAGGATGGATCCGCTGTCCCTCAGAAATTTCTTCTCTGCCAGTTACGGGAGAAGCACACCAGGTAAGAAGGCAGTGAAAATAACAGCCCTTAGAAGTAACAGAAACCCTCATTACAAATTCAAAACCCTGGTCTCTCTTTAAGTGTCTTCCTGATGCAGAGAAGTGCAGTACTGTACTGACTTTACTGCTGGTGTTTGGGGTAGAAAAAAGGGGTTGCTGAGGTTTTCAGGAGGGGGCAGTTATGAAGCTACCTTGCATGTGTCCCTGAACCTGAACAGTAATGTTTACTTCAGCAGTGTTGCATCCTGCTCCTTCTGAACAGCCTGAATTTGCTTTCATAGAGGTGTTGGTTCACTAAGAACCTTTCCAGGGGCAAATCCTTAGATTGAAATGTCAATTTTTAACTTACCAGGGCAGCAAAAAGTTACCCGTCAGTGAAGAAACCGGTCTTGCTCTATAACCGCTTGTGCCAGGAAAAGAGAAGCAGTGCAGTAAGAAACTCCTGGGCAGTGATTTGTTCTTCCTTTATGGCCTTGAAAAATCATTTGCTGCCACAGTGACTGAAAAGTTAAAAATCAAATTCATGAAGAAGAAAACAAAACAATGATGTTATGTGCAAAATGTTTGTTGCTCTTTACTGTTCCTCAACAAACACATGGCTAGAGGTGAGGACACAGTCTATCTCTTCCATCATAAAGGGCTATGTGCACAACTAGGGACTCCAGATAAACTAACAGTAGCAGGCAAGAAACACTATTGAAACATCATGTATGATCCACTTGGTACATAGCAGCATAAAACTATGCCCTGAGCAAGACCCAGGGCTTGGCCTCTGTGCTGCCTTCTGTTGGATTGTGACTGAATTCAAATGAACAAGTTTAGAAGACATGGATGCAACAAAAAGTGTGTGATCTTAAAGACTCCACATTCAAATGATGAGCAAGACTTTGCATATGGCCTCTCATGTCTCTTGTGAGAACCAAGAGCTCAGATCAAGATCAGGACATGGCAGCTGAACTTGTGGAAAATCTGTTCCAAATCCAAGTGGCTTAGCCTCATCAGTAGCACTTTGAAACAACAGTATTTGGGGTATTTTTTTAGGTAATTGCTCACTTTAAATTGCATATCCCAGATTCCTTCCAGAATTGCCATTGTGAAGAGCAGTCTTCCTTCCTCAGGCACGTCACAGTGCTTTTTCAGCCAAAAATTAACTCTAGTCATGATAAGCAACCATAACTCAGAAGCAGGCAGACTACAGAAATTGTAACTTGAATACAGAATTACTTGAAAACCTTTATAAAGCAGGTGGAACCCAGAGTAACAGTGAGGGAGAGGGGCTCTGCCAAACGTGTGTGAAATGTATGAAGCGCTCTGTGCAGTCTGCTGGAAAGTAAGTCCTTGCTCAGTAAGCTGTATGAACAGCATTGTTTGTATATTTGTTATGTTTTGGGTTCAGTTTGCAGTGACATAAAATCTTGCATCACCAATGTGAGTGCATCATTGAATATTAAAAGCACTAATTATTATGTAATTAGTCAACAGGATGTGTGTAATTGTGTAATACCAGCATTCCTGGGTGTGGTGAAGCATGCAGGTAGAAAGCCAACACTCATCTAGACGGAGTATTATAAAATTACACAACAACATACACCCTGGGTGGGTACTCTTAATTATATTTGACATTTAAGCAATGGCTACATTAGCAAAATTGAACTTTTTCATTAAAAAGTATCTTCCCACAGACACAGATCATAGTAGATGGTGGTGATAGTGTTGCCCAAATAGAGAGTCATTCATCTCCCAAGGGACCCAGGCTTCTTCATGAACATACAAATAGGAGACAGAAACCAGGCATAAAGAGCCCTTCATCCATTCATGGCAAGAAGCCGCCCCAAAACAAACATGTGACAATTGCAGAGTCATGCACCAGAATAATTGAATGCAGAAAATGAGCAGGAAGAACTTTCTGTCTCATGAAGAATCGCATGAGATTAACCAGAACTGTTTTATTTTTACTACTTAACAGGCGTCAGGACCATCCTGAAACCTGGCGGAAACAGAGCCACAGAGTCAATCGGATTCTTCTTTGAACTTACCCAGGAGCATCTAGGTTACAGCCATCAAATGTCTTGAGCATTTTAGTTAAATCTGATCTCTGCTAAGACCTTCACTGGGGCCAGCACTACAGCCATGGTAAGATTTGCAGTACAGACATAAAAGGTGGATCATTCTTTCACATGGCTCACCAATATTTTCTCTCTTCTGATATGGATACAGGGTGAAAAACCCAGGAGAAGAATGGAAAGGTAAAAATTCCAACACCAAACAAAAATCAATAAACCTATGCTGTGACTCATTATAAATGTAAAATGTTAGAGCCTAAAGCTGGGTTTTTTTCATGTGCCTGGGTGGAGAAGGGTGAGGTGCCCTCTGAGGATGATTTTATCTTTGACTTTTGAGTCTGAAGATCTTGCACGTGGTTTGGCAAGTTCATAAACATATTTGTGATAAAGTTGAACTGCTGTCTGGAAATGTTACATACAGAGATGTAAGAAAGCTTAAGGAGAAAACTGCAAATGCTGGAAGAAGAATCAGCAGTGCTCAGGAATGAGGTTAGAAACTGTGGACAATTAGCTACTAGATGAGTCCTACTAAATAAATCATCAAAGACTTGGTGACTGCTTCCAGGTTTCCACAACAATATCAGCTCATTGAAGCAGCCAGAAAGATGGTAATTTGGCCAAAGTTTTAGGAATTTGCTATTCTTGTTTGAATTAACCAGCAAGGCTGATGTATACTCTCTTGCCAAGCCCATAAAGCAGGGCCTTCATGCTTCCAGGGAAGATACTATATTTATTGAGCAGGATCAATGGCCCCATGGCATGGAAAATAAGCTTCTTTGTGTTAAATGAGAGCTACATGGGAAACAAAAACAACCTGAGCTTGTCATGGAATCTCACATCTTATTTCAGCACTCAGTAAAGCACTTTGCTTGTCCAGTTTAATAGAGAAGCACCATTTCTTCTTCCAGTGTGCCTCCACAAATCAGATCTAGCTCTGATCTCATTTAGAGCTTAATCCAAGACCCAGAGTAAAAGGAAAATATTGCTGTTGCTTCCAACAGGCATCTGGTCAGTCTTGTACCATGGTTTTACTTAAGTGTAAATTGAGTGCTGAGTTTCTTCCAAGAAAAAGAGAGGTAAGTGGTAAGAAATGAGAGTCTGAACGCTCAACTTTTCCCTGTTACTGCTGATAGGACCTATCCTTTGGCTTGGCAAAAACTTGTCAATTTGTCTGGCCTTTCTGCAGGGTTGACTGGTACAAAAAAGTGCTCACCTTAACCTCCTTTATTGCTGCATCTGGGCAGCTCACCACAGTTGGAGTCTTTTTTACTGCTTGAGATTTACTTGTGTCCCTGGTGTGTTGTGATAAGCCTCTGAATGTCACTGCTGTGAAGGTTTTGTTCCTCCCAGAGACTGTCCGGAGGTTCAGTGAAAGCAAGTAGGTTTTGCTTTGGTTGAAAAGTAGATTGTATTGTGTCACCGTAATAAATAGAAATACGAAAAGTGTTGGTTGAATTTAACAGGAAATTGGAATGTTTCACTTGTCACAAGGCCAATTTATAACGTGGACTTCTGACATTGCTCATAGTAGGGGGACCTTACCCCATTTTGAGAGCAAGCTCAAGGCCTCATTATTGTGCAAATGCAATTTCAACTATCTTCAGAGTGAGACTTAAGTGGTGCATAAGCCTCACACACTCTCTCTGTGCAGGAGTGTAGAAAAAGGAGCCTGATCTGGAAAACACTAGGGAGAAATACTGAAGTTTTACACATCAAAAAGGCTAATTAGAAATGCTTTTCTTTTATAATACGTAAGCCAGGCATATTGACATTAATTATATGAAATACTTAGGGTTTGGAATAAACTACTGAAGAGCACAGAGGTATACCAAATCCTATGCAAATGAGTGTGTGCAACTATTTTCAGGTAACACGTTTATTTATAACAATAAGCTGTGTATATGGGTGTCTTTTTAATGGGTAGAACATCACGAAAGGTTTCTCTCTTTCTCTCTTGCTCTTATTCAGCGTAGTGAGATAGTTATATCCGTTCAGCACAGCCTAACATGCATTCCAGGAGCTGAGAACAAGTTCTTCCCATACTTGAGTTAGTAGTACTCTTGTCAGTTTTTCTGGAATTGCATCATGGTAACTAGGAGCAGAATTTGTTCTCCTCTGGTGGTAAATTTCCTTTGGTTTCAGAAAACCTAATGGAATTCATTACTGCATTTGTATTTTTCAGTCTGCGTCCCTGAGCTTACTAGTGACAGAGGTACTTAAAGGAAATGCTGTGACTGTGATTTGCTGTGTTGCCCATTAGTGTTGTCAGTAGAGACTCTTAATAACATAAGGAAAAAAACTTCATCTATCCCTTCTTTTACTCTGACTGGCTGCAAAGAAATTCTCTTCCTGTTGATAAATTTACTTCATGGTGGAAGAGTTCTTCTACATCAGGGCCATGACAGACAGCCTCAGCAGGCTGAATCACCTCCACTTCAAATGCTTCTGTACCTGTCCCCTATTCCCTGTTCCTTCCATCTCAGACACTGGCCTACACGTGAAAATGCTTCACTTTCCAGGACAAGTTTATTTACTGAATCTGCCAAATAATTATCTAGGGATACTTCTTAACACTAGATAAGGTGTCTAGCTTATGTTGGAGCTGCTCTGTGGTCACTGTAGATTGTTACCTGGCTGGGCTGTGCTGGAGCTGGCAAGCTTCCTGGAACCTGCTCTGCACTCTCCAGACCATCCTACAAATACCAAGGCTGAGCACTTTTGCTCTTAGAAACACCCATCTGCAAGGAAAGGTGTTGATAGGGAATAGTTATTCTCTCTTGTTATCATTAATGAATGTTAATGTTGTTAAAACTGGTTCAGGTTCCTTGAATTCTCCCAATTTACCTAACAGTCCTCTTAACATTTCACAGGTGTTTCTAGATCTACTGTGTTTGCACAACTTCCAGAAAGCTCATACTGAAGCAGCTGCTTTTACGTCTCAGATTCAAGCCCATTAAAGGATTTGAGGAAAGCTGTTCAGTGCTGTGGGCAAGGAAGAGCGAACGTGATCCATTTAGGTGAGTGCAAGGATCATTTCAGACCTCTGAAAAGTGGGAAGAAGTTTCTTTGTACTCTATAATGATAACAGCAATCTCTATACATTCTCAAGAATTGTCAACAACTGGCCTCCAGTCTAGCTTGAAGATTTCAGAAACCCCATCAGCTACCAACAGGTCCGGACAAGACTGCTTAAGACACAGATTGCTGGGAAGGTACATTACAGCAAGTGAAACTGCAGCCTTTGACCTGTTCTTACACTGCCGCTTCTTAACATTTACTACTGGTAATTAACAGTATTGGGACAGTTGGATTTTTGTTCAATCTAGTGTGCTTGGTCTTCATTTTTTATATTTACATAGGTTTTGGTAAGGGTAGAGACAGCTTCTGTCCTAATTGCGCTGTCATATGGAAAAGTTGCAGTTTATATTGACCCTGGTTATCAAGGGTACCCTTCTGGAAAGAGGCACCTCTGAGACATGGATCCATTGAGTTGCCTGACATGATAGAAGCAGCGCTTGTAGCAGAAGCCAGCTCAGAGTCACATAGGTTTTAGTGGCAACTAAATGCTTGAAAGAGTTGCAGGGGTGGAAGCAACAGGATACTATCGGTTGTGAAGTTGGAGTGAAAGCTTTTACATATAATTTCAGCTGTTGGAGAGGCAGATGGTTCTGTTAGTAACTGTTCTTTACGTATAGGTCAGCCTTTTAAACACCTTTCTGCATCTGCTTTGGATAAAAATACATGTAAACCAAACAAACCCCTGAGCTTTTGCATGTGGTGTGCAGTCAGATTAGGAGGAAAATGAGCTGCTACACCTGTGAAATCTAATTTGACTCAAAGATAATTTAAGGTGATCATAAAGGTGAAAGTTCAGAATCATTCTGACCTGGTATGATGCCCTTGCAAAGCACATTGACCTGCTGTCTAACTTCTGCTATCTTTTTGTTCTTGCTTGAAACCTAAAATTTGGTTTCAAATAAAAATTGATTCTCACCAGGTTCATATAATACAAATACTTTATTGAATTCTGACTGAAGCAGCATTGCTCAGAGACTGGGGGCCATGTCCTGGCCTTGTGACGTGGGGCCAGGAGCATTTTGCAGGATGTGACAGTTTCCAGACCACAGGCAACTCTGACTTTAGGGGAGAGTGAAGGAGGTGGGCACTTGCCCATCTCTCTAGATGTTACAGGCAGTGAAAAAGCAAAGTCACAAATGGAAACTATGGATTCGTTTCTAGCACTGATGGTTTTCTGCTGCAGTTTTCAAGTTCTGTTGCTGGGATGAGAGGCATATTTTTCAGGCACTCCAAGGGAACCAGAATAGATGTGATTAGCTTTGCAAGGAGAAACCAATGCTCCAGGGAAGGTGACAGCCAGGTGGGAGAAGAGGAGATGCAGGGGCAACGGAGGAAGGAAGGCAGGCTCATGGCAGGGGGGTTGGAACTGGATAATCTTAAGGTCCTTTCCAACCCAAACCATTCTATGATTCTATGGAGGTGGCCTGGCTGCAGCAGGGCATGCAGCGGGCGGTGGGACTGCTGGTGAATTAAGAGACTAGTTAGGATGTATCTGGAGGCCATAAAATTGGTGTTGAGGGGTGAGGCACTGCAATCTCCTGTCTAAAAAGAATATGGTAGAGGAGAAGAGCAGTAAAGCTCCTGAAGTGACATTGCTGGGGGGCACAGGAAGGAATAGGGTCTCTTCTACAGACAACCCACCCCAGAATGAGTTGGCCTGGCCACATCTCCAGGGCTGAGGAACTGCATTGCCTCTGGGTTCATGACATTATCTCAAAACAATAAGAGAGAAGCCTCAATATCTTACTGTTTAACTGGGGAAACAGGAGCTTAACAGCTACTTCCCCCAGAGAGTTAGTTCAGCTCCAGTCAGGGGTTTTACCTGGGGCTCTCCTGGAAGCCACTTCTGCCCCATAGGTGGTAGCCCTGCCTCTGCTTGAACCTGTCAGGGCAGTGAGCATGCCAAGCACCTCGGGGTGATGCAGGGGGCTTCTCAGGGAGGGAGGTTTGTGCCAGTTAAGTAGCAGCACTTCGGTGGTTTCTGCAGCCCACAGTAACCTCCACAAGACCTGCAGTGAAGGAGAGATATTTGGGGATTTGTGGTGGAGGCTGGAGCCTGATTCGTTTGACCTCTTCTTTCTCTGAACATTGAGAGTGTTGCTCCTCTAACTCCCTTTAGAGACTATGCCATCAACTGCCCAGGCTGGGCAGCCCAGTGTCAAAGGGAAAAAGGAGCATTTTGCCCAGCACTGTCATACCATTGAGGCCCCAAATCTGAGCCCTGTAAAATGTGAGAAAATGAGAGATTCGATTATCCATATGGATCACTCTGGATTTATTCCAGATTGCTTCATTAATAGCAATCAAAGACATCACTTTAATGGATTTTTTATCCTCAAAATTATGATCATGAGGAATTTGTTCTGGCTATTGATTTTGAAAAGGCTTTTGATTCTCTTCAATAGCCTTAACTTATTTCAGATTTAGGTAACAGTAGGATTTGGTCTTAAATATGTTAGATAGGTCAATCTCCTTTATTCAAATCCACAGTTACGTTAAAACTAACGACCATAGTTTGAAGATGATTTATATACTGGGCTTAGACAGGAGAGTCCTTTTTATCTTGATACTTTTGCTGTTACAGAGAAGCCTTTGTTTTGGGGGAAATCAGTGTTTTTAAGGGAAAAGTCAGTGATGTTTTCCATTCTGTCCTTAGCTGAAGGATATATTTTTAATGAAGATTTTTAGGTATTATGCTGAAAGTCACTTGAATGTTCATGTTTCTTCTTTGTTAATTGGGGTAAAATTCTTAGAGCCATTAGACGATTTAAATGTAGCTCTGTTTGAGCAATATCCTTTATTGGATCCCCCATTATCCTTTAAACATCTTGGTGTGCAAGGGGATAAAATTAGAAAGAATTTGTTTGCTTTAAATTGCCAGCCTCTGCTTGATAAAATTATTAGCTATTTAGCTAATTGGACTGCACTTCCATTATCATTAACTGGCAGAATTGATACAATTAAAATGGAGGCTTTATCTTAAGTGTTTGTGGTTGGTTTTTTTTCTGAGGGATGCCCATCAAGTTCCCTAACATGTTGAGGGAGCTTTACATTCTGCAATTAGTTTTGTTTTCAGGGTTACAGGTAAATTTAAGATTCGTTTTGAAACTCTGCAGCTTCTCATAGAGTCAGCTGGCCTGGTTCCTGCTAATTTTAGTGTTGTTTTTGGCTGCCCTGGTACAACATGTTGTTTCATGATTTAGACAGTCCCCAGCATTATGTGGCTGTGGACTGCATGGGGCAGTGCAACCACATGCTGAGCAAAATCAGGCCCTCAGAGCGCACACCCCTTGCTTTGCAGAAGTCGAAAGGCTTGCTCCTAGGGTTGTGTCCTGCAAGGTGCTAAACACCCATTATTCCCTGACCCACTGAAGCATTTTAACACAGCCATAACTTTTAAGCATACATACAGGCCCAATGACGCCAATTAGCTTACTCATACCAGTCAAGTTAAACAAAGGCTGTGCTTGGTTGGGGTCACAGTAATCATCGCCTTGTCAGTTTGAGATTCCCACGTGAACCCATTGCAAACACTGCTTACACCTTGGCTGTGCTCTGAGCTGATGGTGCCTTCCAAATGAGCAAGGGGAAGGCACTGGGCTTTGAGGGGAGGTTCTGCCAACCCTTCTCTTCTCCATATGGTCAAAGCATCAAGAAACTGGACCCCCTGCTTCTGCCATCTCTGGTGGACATGCCATCTTCTTTAAGCTGCTAGCACGAGTCATGCTTTTCCCTCCTAACACTATGATTCATGGCAGCCATTAGCCTCAAATAAATGAATGGGTCACAAGAAAATTAAAACCAAATCACGGCTCTGTCAAGGGGAGGTCTTGTTGACAAGTAGGGCCTCTGTTGCCAGAATTAGTCATCTGGGTCTGCCTTTTGGACCAGCAGCTAAGAAAACCAGGGGATGATTAATTGGGCAGGACCAAGAGGATGTCACCCCTCCCATACAGCTGGCCAGCATGGGCAGTTTCTAAATCACACTATGAGGGTAGTGGTTGTATCACTGAATGCCGCCACCACCTCTGCTTCATCTCCATCATAATTTTATAGTGCTGGGGTACCACATTTTTACTTCAGCATCCAACCATGTGCTTATACTGGGACTTCCTTATCTGAAAAGCCATGTATAGCTGAGTCTATTGTCATTTAAAGCTGTTTAAAATAAATTGTATCTAAAATACAAAATTGTTTTATACAAATTTTTTAAAATGTTTTATCTAGAAGATATATGCAAATATAATTATGGATCATTTTAACTGAAAAAATAAAATAAATCTCATCCATTCTCATAGGCATGACCCCATTTGTACAAGTATGAGCACTGGAGCAACCTTGATGCAATACTGCCCTGCTTAAGTCATTTGAGTCGCTGCAGTTTTTAGACTATGCCAGAGTCATTTCATGAAATGCATCATGCTTCATGGGTTAATCCTGATTTAGCTGTGATGCTTTGCTTTTGGGTATTATCTAAATTGTTTTGCCCATCCCCATTCATTTTTTCTATCATGAGTATTATTCTACATGGGTTTCTCTCATACATTTATTTGTATTTAAATTATGCATCTCTTAAGGAGATAGACCCATCAAGTGATACGATACCCCGTGGCACAAAGAATGAGGCATTGTTTACTTTTGCATAAAAAGCCATGAAGATGGAGCACACAATTTATAGGATACTAATGAATTATTTGGGTGTTTGACCTTAAATCAGACTGAATCCAGCTAAGCCTGGTAGCCAGTGGAATTGAAATGTAATGGATAATAATCCAAGAGACAACCATATTGTAGGTCTAGAACCAAAACTCCTTAGAATAAAAGGCTAAAAGAAACTACATCACTGCAGTAAATGTGCTGATCCTGTGCTGATTTGTATTTCTGGATTAATTGCAGTAACTAAGGAGCATCACACTCCGAGTGTGAAACTTCCATGAAGGAGATGAGAATCAAGCCCAGAGGGAGCAAAGGAGCTGCAATGCAGGAACCAGTCCTCCCTGTGCAGCATTTAAGGCATGTTAGGGCCAAAACCTCCTTAATGCAAGCAATGCTGTTTATTTGCTTCCATCAGCTGTGAATTTGGCTTATTGTCACCAGCGCAAGTCCAGAATAAGGGACATTCCCAGGCGGAGACATTACTGTAATACCTTTTCCTCATTCGAAAGTAGAGAGAGAACTCTATGTGTCATTAGCGAAGACAATGATAAATTAATACAACAGCCAAGTTATAGTGCTGTAATGCTTTCATGTGTGAATTGGAATGGGAATGAGCTTTTCATTTCATGGTTGAAAAATACATGAGTTGACCCAAATATTAATTTCTGTATTTGAATCATTTACATATCATGGGTCAATAATCATTTCTTGCACAAATGACTTTTCAAATGAGAAGCAGTACATTGTAATGGTCTGTCATATTTACAAACATCTCGTTGTTTTCCCAACTTAGCACTTAGTATTTAAAATATACTAGACCGGATACTATTTGCCAAATACAACATGAAAATGTCTCATGTAAAATGCAGAGACTGTTTTCTTTTACTGTTATCCATAACTTATAATGTTCATAAACCATGGAGTGGCATGCCCCTGCCCATGGCCCACCCAGACCCCCGTTTTGGAACTGGCATGGTTTGCCAGCATTGGTTCAGGAGACCTGACACCTCTCTCAGCTCTTTCCTGACCTTAAAAATCTCACCCCTTTGAGGAGCATTCCAGCTGAAGATTCAGCACTGTCAGAAGCTCTAATGGTGAGGGTTTTCAGAAGTTAATACATCCAAAGATGTCTTTACTGCATGCAGTGACATCCAGCAAAAAGCCTAGGATGTCTTTTTTCAATTACTTTCCAAAGCTAAAATAATATAAATATCCTTGCTTTTTACTTACTGGTATTGAACTTAGTCCATCATTTTGGGCTCTTTGTTGTTTCCTCATATTCCAGCCCTTTATTACCCAGCATATCCCAACAGAAACCTTGTGTCTTGGAGTAAATAGTGTTCAAGTCCTGAATTAATCAGGGACTAGTGCAACATATATATGCTGCCCGGCAAGATGAATTTACACATCTGCCTTTTCCCCTAATTATAATTCCAGAGGTTGAATGTGAACAGCATATGGGTATATCCTCAAAGAGGCATGCAAACGCACACATAGAGGCGCGCACACTGTACATAAATCTCTCTTGGCTCATCTGTTGCTGTCTTTAATTTGTATACTTCAAAATTGAGTGGTGAGGTCATTTATTAGACTGTTTTTGTGAGTTTTATGTAGTGATAGGAAAGCAGTAACATGCAATTTGTTTTTATAGAACTCACTTTTGTAAGTATGATCTAATATTCCCTTTTTTTAACTGAACAGTGAGAAAGAAGAGCTTTCAGAGCTATCTAAGAGTTAACTGGCTACATTTCAACTGTCACCATTGTCTTACATCTACATAGAGATGGTAGGAGAGCCAAAGAGGTGTAAGTACAGAAGGCCACTGGGAAGAAAACATTTGTAAGTAGAAATTTCTGCTTAGAAGCCTCAGAGCAGATCTTCACAGTTTGTCTTGATTTTTTCTTTCCCTATTACTTTATTGGTGGAAATGATTGTTATTATCCAAAGGACCTTACTTGCTGGCTCGCTGCATCTCTGTTTATGAAATGCCATAACAAAAGTGAGCTCACGCTTGTGTGCTTCCAATGCGTGATGTTCCTGTGTGCCAGATGGGCACTTTCATGACTGTATGAGCGTGGATTATTTCATTTCCTACATCTGGGACTCCAAATGGCTGCACAGAATGCCACAGGAGAGAGGCACAGATCTTCAGCTGGGGAAGCCTACCTTCACAGGGGAACCAGCTACATCAGAGAGGATGAGGCAGAGAAGCCCCAAGTGGTATCTGAAAGTTCACATAAACCGGGGCCACAAGGGAAACCTTTAGAACCAGGAACAAGACAAAAATAAACAATAACTAATGCTGGATGTCAGCTGTGGAGAGGGGGGAGGGAAAATAAACCATAAGCAGTTTCTTGTCTGGCCACAGATGTGTTTGGAATGCTGTTTTGTATTTCAGCTCAGAAACTCTGCTGTGACCTTCAGATATCGCTGGGTATTACAAATTCTACAGATAGCCAGGGAGAAGTATCCCAAGGAGAGCTGGCATATACCATGCCATCCTAGTTAATGTTGACTGTGTATTGCTCATAGCCCATTCCAGAACTGCAACCAGGCAGCCTTATAAACACTGTAGAATCCTACAGTAATAGTCAGGAATTCTACAGTTTGTCGTAAAGCTATTGCAGGATTTGGGGTAATTACTTGTTTGTTTGTAGGATAAAAGGGAGCTTTGCTTTTTTTAAGCCCAAAACAGTGAGAGGAGATGCACAGTATAGTGAGGTCCTGGCTTACTAAGCTTTTGCAGTGTATGTTCCGTTTCAGAGCCAGCAAACAGGAGAACATGGTAAGAACAGACAGAATAGCCTGTCCTGTATGTTTGATTGAATTAGCTGTAGCAGAAAAAAATATAGTTAAGCCAATGGCTTCCTTAAGATGAAAGAGAGCAATCCCCCAAAAGAGAACAACTGGAAAAAAGTGATGAACAAAAGAAAGTAAGAGCTTGTGACACAAAGTAAGAAAAATAAACAGCAGTTGACTTAACTATTTTGCATAAGATATTTACAAACCACAGCATATTACTGTTTGCTTTATGCATTTTCACATCCTGCTCTGTTTAAAGCAGTAATTTTCTGCAAGGACAACAGAGGGAAAAAAAATGCTTTACACTGCTTATATTAATTACATTTTTTCATTACCCATCATGTTTTCTACAGGCTTGTGTATTATTACTGTAAAATGTAATGAAACAGAGAAGGAAAAAAGAATGGACTTCTGGGAAATTTTCCAATTCTTGAAATGCAATGTTAATTGAGTGCTATTTTTAGGTCATCACAGACAGAGCTGAACCCATTGCCATCAGTGCACAGAATGGGGACAGCCCAGGTGCAACACAGACTGGTTCAGGGTATCGGTTTCTACTGATGGAGGAAAAAGGAGAGAAAGTAACTGCCCAGAGAGGTGATTCTGGTGGGGTTTGGGGCAGTTTCTATTTCTTGATGTATAGTCCTCAAAGCAGAAGGGAAAGGGAAGGGTGCAGAGGTCCAGGACCCACTGTGACCACAGGCACTCCTGAAGGAGCCTCAGTGACTCCTGTGACAGGAGGGCAGACCAAATGAAAGCGAGAGGCTCTCTCTGGTGTGGTGGCTGACTTCCAGCTCTGGGAGGGAGGGCACTCAGAAAGTCAACATAAAATAAAGTCCCCCAAAATGTATCAGAAATGCTATCCCTTTAATTTATAGATCTCCTAAAAGGCTGCCAAAAATCAATTATTTTAATTTGTATATAGTGCAGCCACGGACTGATTCAAGTCCTTTTGAAGTATTTTTAAACAGCCATTACACAAAGCCATCCTCTTTCCCATATGCAAAAAAGAAATTAATTGAAAACCACAATTTCTCACAATTGCTTTGATCGCGAGAAAAGACACACAGGACTCTGAGGCCCCCTGCAAAGGCCTTTAACTGGGTACCTTTACTGTCAGTCCCAAGAATCAGTGTAGCTTTACTGCTCCGTGTATTATGTGCCTCTTCCCCCAAAGAGAGCAAGGAAGGTGTTTGAGCCGGTAACAGTTTGCGAAGACAAGAGAAAATAGTTACTGGTACTTGTGGGTGGGTGGGGGTTCTCTTTGAAACAGAAGTGGAAAATCTTTGCTGTGCACTTACCAAGGCTGAAAGGAAAGAGGAGAGAGCATCCCACATGGAGGAAACCAATGTTATCTCCACTGTTCATTCTCTGTATTGTGCAGCAGTACTATAAAAGCAAGAGCCTAACAGAAACCTTTCAGCAGCCATTCTAAATCACCATGTTTTCTACCCACTTTGCATGCATGTGACGATCTTGAGAAGTGGTCATGACTGGATGGTAGACCAAGTACCAAGACAGTACATCCAATTATTCTGTTTGTCTTGGTACCACTGGAGAGTTGGTAACCAAGGTGTAGGTTTAAGGGACACCTCCTCGCTTGTATCATCACCAAAGGCATCTTGAGCAGAATCCTCCTGAGCAAAGGTGCCAAGCACCCAAATTCCTGAGATGATCTGATCCACTTTACCTTGGAACAGATAGCTTGCATCCTGGTCTTTTCTTATTGAACACAAGTTTCTTTGTTTTTCTGTGGTTCTGTTAGTCACTTGAGGGTTCATGGGGGGACCTTTTCCAGTATGTGGTCAAGAATCCCAAATATGCCCAAAGACCACATGAAATAGCAGGTATCAGTGCTCCCCTCGATGTGGTAGTGTGGCTTTCCTTGACCTATGTGGTAGCATGGGCCTCAGCTGTCCATCATGAACCTGTCTACACGTCTTGCCAGTCTTCAAATCTCTGCTCTTCCAGTGAGTCACATAAGCTGTGGCTTACCAAAATACCATCCCAGTGCATTCCAGATATATTTCCCCACCCATTCCCCAGCAGATCTGACACTGGTATATAAGTGTTACAGATTTGCCTGGCAAGGCTTAGAAGGATAAAAAAACAAAGCAAAGCAAAATGCAAACTGAAGAGTTAGTTCGCTTTCCAAATATCTCTAGTGCTAAGATAGAAGTGATAAATCATAAATATAAGTCAACATGAATTAAGACCGTTGCGCTCAAACACTTATAGCAAAATTGACAAACACTTCCTTTTAGGAATGTTGCATCAAAGCTATTACCTCTTATAGTCAGAGACCATTTAAAGCCAAGGCAAGGCATGGGCATTAGCACACCCTGCCACACACCCGCACACAAGGCATATGAACTGTGATACTATATTTGCAAATCAAGATAGAAATCCTGCTCCTTTCAACTATGCTTGTTCTGCCTCCAGCAGTGGTGCCAGCGTTTGGACTTCATTTAGCCAAGCCAGCTTGTTGCAGCCTCACTGTGGGCTTTAGCTCATTATTGGCTTATTGACACTATACTTCATCAAGACCAGTCTTGAGCCTGACAGCTAACCCCACACCATGACAGGCTTCTTTTTATATTTAGCTTAGAGTTATTCCACTTTGCTAGGAAAATTTATCAGGATCCACAGCCCTTCAATCAAGAGTCACAGCATTTTTCCACAAAGGACACAGTTTTGTTCTTCCAAAAGGATTCAGTTTTCCTCAGCACCCCAAGTGGTTGTAGGCAGCAGTTCGGAAATAGCAGGCCTCCTTTCAGACCAGAGCAAGTAGATTTTTTGTAGTGGGAGGATAGGAGCAAGTGGTGAAGGATAAGGAAGGAGCTAAAGACAAAGCTTGATCCCATTACACCACTCTAATGGGAATGGCTCCTGTGTGAGCTGGTCCCTTCAGTAGTGAAGCTACTGAGGAAAGGGCAATAAATTAGTTTACTCCAGGTCAATCCCAGTGCATAAATCATAGAACCATAGAATCCTAGAATGGTTTGCATTGGAAGGGACCTTAAAGCTCGTCCAGTTCCAGTCCCCTGCCATGGGCAGGGGCACCTTCCACTAGACCAGGTTGCTCTGAGCCCTGTCCTTGAACACTATCAGGAAGAGGGCAGCCATAACTTTGCTGGGCAACCTGTGCCAGCAGCTCACCACACTTAAGGTAAAGAACCCCTTCCTAACGTCTTCCTTTATTCCCTTTTAAAAAATGGGGGCTATGTTTTCCCTTTTCCGGTCAGTAGAAACTTGACCAGAATGCTACAACTTCTCAAATATGATGGATAGTGACGTAGCCATGTTATCCGCCAGTTCCCTCGGTTCCTGCAGATGCATCTCATCAGGTCCCGTGGACTTGTGCACCTTCAGTTCCTTAGATGATCTTCAACCTGATCTGGTCCTACAGCAGGCGGTTCTTCATTCTCCCAGCCCCTGCCTTTGCCTTCTGTGACGTGGGCAGTGTGGCTGGAGCACAAGCTGGTGAAGGCTGGAGCAAAAAAAAGTCATTGAGTACCTCAGTCTTTTCCATGTCCCAGGTAACCAGGTCTGCTGTTTCCTTCTGGAGAGGGCCCATATTTTCCCTCTCTTCCCTTTATCACTGATATACCTCTAGAAGCTTTACTTGTTGCCTTGACATCCATGAACAGATTTAATTATGTCAAGGCTTTAGCTTTCCAAGCCTGATCCTTGGCTGCTTGGGCAAATTCTTTGTCTTCCTCCAAGGAAGTTGGTATTCAAATGGCAATTCAGACTTGAGATAATGTCCTGAGATACGTGTAGCCACTGATTTTCATAGGAATTTTGCCATAGCTTTCACCAAGACTAGAATTTAATCTCGGGGTGTTTTCATTTTTCCACTCGATTACCTGGCACCCATCCTCTATTGAAAGACGGTCACAGCGCACCTGAAGAATTGCAGTAATAAGCCAGTCAAGGAAGCTTTGCAGGATGGACCCATGGAGACTATAGTCATTTGACTGGATCAATAGGTGGGATTTCATCAGAGAGAGGGGATTCAAATGTCACTTTGAAAATTTCACTGCAGTGTGTTCATTTTCTGTTTCAGTTGTGTTGGGAATGAACTGGAGATCTAAACCCTAACTCAGAGCGGGAGAAATAAGGATCCATTAATTCTTATTAAAAAAAAAAAAAAAAAAAAAAAAAAAGCCATTTCAAGTCATAGCCCTAACATAAATGAATTTGGCATGTTCAGGAGTGGACCATCACTTCCATGATGAGATCAATAGATACAATTTAAGCTTTGGTAAGATGAGGCCTCAAGCTTGCAGTGCTTAAATATGTTTCAGGATCTGGGATTTTCAAAAGCCCATGTGTTCCCAAGTCCCAGTGGCAACAAGAAAGCTTTAAAATCTGAAGGAGGCACTAATCTGCATCCAGAGGTGCTCAAATATCTGTGTAAATCTGCCTTTAATTTATCCAGCAGCCCTGTCCTTCTGGCTTGCTTTTGGAACCACAAGCACTTTGCGCGGCACTACTCTGCAAACTCTGCTCCTTTGGGTAGCTGTGGAATAAAAAGGAAGGAAAACATATTGCAGCCCTCAGCTGACAGTGAAAGTGCCATAAGCAGTGATGTGATAGCCGGGATGCTAGAAGATGCTCAGTATATTTAATGTCAATAAAGTTAATAATGTTAATGTCAACAGAGTGCAGGACTGACCCTGGCCTCTCTGATTTGTCTCAGTAGTACACACCTTAACCCTGTTATTTTCCTCAGGTTTTTTCACCTTGTAATCTTGCTGGGTATCATTGGAATAGAGTTCACCTCCCAGGCAACTCCTCAAACCCAAGCATAGTCCTGTTTAAGTAGTAGAATTGAGATAAAGAGTACCATCCTTAAATGGCATCCTTTGAAAGGGGGCACTGCGTGTTAAATGCCTGCCAGGTTCCCATCAGAAGGGCTAGGAGCAGACTGGGGGACTGGAAACACTGACTGCAGCCAGTTTCTTTATTTCTATGTGCTAATCCACTTTCTTCAAACGATAGGAACATTTGGTGCATATAGCTCTAAATATGTCAAATACGCCTTTAGGAAAGAACTGCCTAAACCTAAAATCATCTCTTTAAGATCAGATTCGATACCTGAGCTCAAAATTATTCTTCTGTACGCAAATAAACCACACACTTATGTGCTTTGTCTGCACTGCAGGAATTGTCCTGGGATATCACTGTGCTGTCTGTGGAGCCTTGCTAAAAAGCCTGGCTTTCTGATACCAAAACAGCACTGCAAATATTAACACATTGTAGAGAGTGGGGGAAAAAAGATGCAAGAACGATTATACCAGAATGTAACAAATCTAAAAATAAATTGGCTTCATTTTCACCTATTGCAGACCAATGGGGGTGAAACAACTTTAATTAGTGTAATAGGATAACAGGAGTGAAATTGGCTTGGCCACAAGATTTTTGCAGGATGACACTGGTGGTATTGCTGTCCAACTTCAAAGATTTGGAAAGATGTGGCTGCTAACACTGGAGAATAGAAACCTGGTTTTCATCAACTAGGCTGGCCTGACAAATTAAGTCTGTGGAGTCATTAGATTAAGATAAGAACTTATCTCCTAGACTGACATTTATTCAGAGGTTTTTATGCTGCTCAGCTAGTAATTAGTGCAGTTGAATTTTTAACGCTGCTTTGTCCAGTTTTTTGACAAAGCAGGAATATATAAAGCTTTGATTAAAAAAATATAACTAAAATGTAAGAATCTAAAATTATTACCTTGGAAAGGTTTTAAATTCCCTAAGAACTGAGATGATGCTAAAAGTCTTCACGCAGGTCAGAAGTGTTTCTACTGTTAACTCATTTCCATACGCAGATTGAGAGGCCCCTTCAACTAAATTTTTAGGCACTAAGCAGCAGATCTCTGCGGCAAATCTGTCATTTCTTTCATGCCCATCCATTGTGTAATTCTGCTGCTTTACCGCAGGAATACGGCAAAGGCTGCACTCCTGCTCATTAATGCTTGTCCACTTCCTTTGGCACTCGGGTTGAGATTTGTGGAGAGGAGTTTCGAAAAGGTTCTAGTAGGTCTGATTTCTTGGGGTAAGGTTTCTTTTTCCTGTCCTAGTTTTCTTATAATAACAGATGGGTTGTTCCACAGTAAACCAATGCATTGCTTTTGGATAATGTTTTAACACTGCTTTAGACTAACAAGTCTTCTTTTAAAGAAAAGAAAACCAGCTGATTTTGAGTAACTGAAGATCAGAATTGGATTAATAATTAGTGGATGAGTGTTTGTTGATGAACTTTGTCAGGTTTATTACAGCTGCATCCTGTTATTGCTGTTACAGTGTTTGTTTTGTATGAAGTGCAGCCATCTCAGCACCTGTAGTTCTTCCTTTCAGAAATCTACAGGTAAGGGGAGTGCATGGGGGTAAATTATGGTTCATCCAACTACTTTATTCCTATTATTACTGGCTTTCACAAAAAAAAAAGAACCACCTCACATGGACTCTGGAAAGATCCTGATGATCTCAGACTGCCTGTTTGCAAAAGAGACCATCCTTCTTTACCTTTTATACCTTCCTGCCAAGAATCCTGAAGTCCTGGACTCCCAGGCCCAGGGTTGCAGAGTGTGACGAATGCTGCCACTTGCATGTACCCCTGAGCCTGAAGTGGCAGTGGCAGAGCAGGACACAAGCTCTCAGGCCAACTGGGATGAGGGTCTTTGTGAGTTTTGGGTTTTCCTGAGTTTTATATGACACCCCCAAACCCAACTAATAGGAAGTTATTAACATCTGCTTTTGATGGGCTTTGGGGATATCAGCATACAGGTGTCTTAATGGTGTCTTTCACAGATGTCCATCAACAGTGCTGGCTTATGGGTCAGTTCTTTGTCCCCAGAGCCATTTCAGACACCTCTTGACATGCTGCCTATCTGTGGGGTTTTGTTTTATGGACTGCTGCCATCCTCCTGTACTTCCATGAGAGATACCATTGATCTGCACCTTTGCCTTGGGTCACCAATTTAAAGACAACTACTGCTTGACAGTGCACGCAAAATGAATTATTAGTCTTGGTTCTGGCCTAAGTGCCTGGAGACTGAGACCTTCACTGGCCCCATGCAGAAGGCCAAGGACTGACAGAAGCACCAGCAAAAGAGAAGTCCCAAGAGGTCAAGGGAAGGGGCATTGCAGACTAATAAACTCCGTTACTACAAGGAGAACTTTGTTCAATTTCTGATGCCAAGAAGGACAGCCTGGTCTGGCAGGTAAATTTCCCTGAAGGTAGTGGAAATAGAGGTTCGAGCGCCATATTTATCTCAGGCTACTTAGTAAAAAGTGAGATACTGCAAAAATGGCAGTTGTAGATTTAGCAGCAGGAAGGTGTCATTGAGAGGCAGTAGCAGTCCGGCCATGCTCTACTTTGCCTTCCATTTGCAGTGTCCCACCATCAGGTATTTGGCCAAGGTCAGATAGGTGAGAGGGAATTTTTTCTCAAGTTTCTAGTGTTCCTCAGCAATTTTTAAAATGAGAGAAAAGGGCAATAACAACTTCTTTTAACTGTTCTTTGAACTTTTAATGTTTTCAGTGTCACAAGAAAATGCTGCCTGTCAACTTAGACATTACTCTGCTTTTGGTTTGATACTTTTGGCTTCTAAGTTTGGTGTAAGAGGTACTCATGTCCCAGAAAAAAATATGCTTTCCCTTTTTAACTGGATTCCATAGGCTGAAATTTATCCATGGTAAATGTTTCACAGTAAATTATGCAGCCAGTTCCACACAAACATCTTTTACTCTCTGAAATGAAGGCGAGCGCTCCGTCGTACAAGTACACAGTGTAGCCATCCAGCTGTTTGTGTTTCCTCCAGGCATTCAACACTCCTCACAAATAACTACACTTTGCACTTCTGTGACACGTATCCTGTGTCCCCCCAGTGCAACCGCAAAGGTGGGGTAAACACCTCTATTTCTATTTATAGGTGCTTAGCACTTCTGAAATGCAAGCTCAAGGCAGGCTGTGTTGAACATCTCAGCTTGGGGAAGTCTTTCTGGAAACCTGATTTTCCAGTACTGGCTCAAATATTACTGGTAAGTCAAGTGGTCAGTGGCCAATGTGACTGTTAGAAGGTGGGTTCCCTCACAACACGTGAAATTCCCTCTCCAGTAGTCCAAGCTTCTCCCCATTTTGTTTTTCTGTGGTACAGTATTCATTAAACCCTTCGCTGTGACATGTAATTGCCAGTGTGCCAAATCCTGAGCAAATCACATCCTCTGTTCTTCTGTAGCAGATCTGTGAGATAATCTATTATAGATTAATGATTTCAGTCTTCTGGTGCAATGTCAGAAATAAATTGGGGTTATGAAGCTGGAGGGGAGCCACTTTTGGTGGCTGGTGTGTTCTCATTGACGCTCCTTATTTGACTTTGAAAACACTGTCATGATGAGATTTTTGAAGCTGATAGTTGCCCTGTGGAATCCAAATCACAGGGTAAAAATGCTGGGGAGTAAGTTTTCATCTCCACAAATATCAGCTCAGTGATGAGTAGTAGGTGGTTTTCAAGCCATTTCCTTCCCTCTCCTCACAACATGAAATGTATCTGGGCTGATCCATTACATCTCTTTAGAATAATGGATAGCAGAAGAATAAATAGAATAAAATAAAGCCCCTTTTGAGGACTGAATATCTGCTGGAGATGGAGGTATCCAACCCAGGAAAATACTGCAGGCCAGGAATTCAGCCAGATATACTGTATGAAAACATTCATTTGCATAATTTTAAATATTCTCTTAACATTTTACTATGTTACCCATTTTACCATGGGAGCCATGACCGCTCTCAGGTGTCAGACAGTGTGTAATTTGCCTAGTACTGTCGTCCTTGTTATACTCCAGACTGAATCACAGCAGGCCCTTGGTGTCTCCAAACCAGAGCAGGAGTTTAGTGCATAGGGAGACCCTATTCTCCCACTTAGCTCCCTGGTCTCTTCTGCAAGTCGGGAAGATCTCTGAATTAGGTATGAACTAAGAAATGAGACATTTAGTTCTATCTGCTGCCATGTACCATCTACCTAGACAGCAAGGCTTTATCAGTTATTGAATGCAAACCTGCAGAGACTTCATGACATGCTTTACCTTCTGAAGGATGGCAGAATATTGCAGGGAATACAAGGAGCGGATAAGCACTATTTTCGTTTCAGTTTCTTTTGCTTGGGTGCAAAGTAAATCAAACCAGGCTCCATGCTGAGTGATATATCATGTAAAGCTTCGATGTGATATGTATCCAACAATTTGTTTTTCACTACAGTAGCTTTTCACAATCCATAAGTCAGATGGAACGTAGAGAGATTTCCTAGCTTGAAATGCAAAGCAATTTTTCTGAGATATGCTGGGGACTTTTTCCATACCAAGAGCAGTTGCTGAAGAACACAGCTGCAGATAATGTGCCAGAGCATTCCCACTAATGATTTACTCAAAAGATACAGCAGTAACTAGAGTCCCTTACAGAGATCTTCTTAGCAATTAGTGCATTAGAAGTGTGTGTTCAAGCAGTGTTAAGGTTGTAGCAATAAAAGAAGAAGCAGAAGAAAATCACTAGCATGAACCGGTTTGAACTGATCCATCTTCTACTTGTGACCTGTCTTTTGTATTCAATGGGTAATAATGTGTCATACGTGCACTAAAAATGCTTGATGCGTGATCCTAGTTAGCGAAAAACATAGATAAATAGCATGTCAAAAAGGATTACCTTTGAAATAGCATTAGAGCATT
>WYDI02024114.1:2500-15000 GCA_009867235.2 Psittacus erithacus | reverse complement strand
CTCCAGCAGTCAGTGGAACTGTTAATTAACCTGAGGGTAGTCTCTGGCCCACTGCAAGCACAGCAGGATCCATGCAAGGGGCAGGGGATGATGAAGGTTTGGACTTGTTTTCCAGAAAAGATGTCCACAAAGAGACACACTTCCCCCTGAGGAACTATGGGGTCACACTGATGCCGTTGCCATCTGCCACAGATGTTTTTCAGCTTGTATCACTCATCACTATGACACAGCATTTCTCATAACCATGTTCTCAATGCAGCACTAAGGTTAGTATGGAAATACTGTCTGTCTGTCAGTGTTCCTGCCTGTGCCTGTGATGGGTACTTGTTCTCATGTGGACTAGAGACCACTGATTAAACGTGCTCCCGTGCCGCTGGTGAGCAATCACAGCACACCAGTTTGGACAACCATGTGTTCTCACTGAGCCCTGTTGTACTGTGCAGTAATTAAAAAGTCATGAGTCCTATTTAAATATAGGGCATTGTGTCCTAAACCTTCGGGTGCCTCTGCAGGTGAGTAAGCTCATTCTCCAAGGATGTTCTCTGGTCCGTGTACATGCACCAGCTTCATCCAAAGAATGTAGGAAATGCCAGATCCAGATATATGAATTCCACTTAGTTTTGGGGGTTTGTTGTTTGGGTTTTTTATTAAATACATCACTGATGAGTCTAGGGATGGCAAAAAGTAATAGTAATGAGCTAATTACTATACCAGCTACCTACAAAGAGGGGTCCTGTAGGCAGACTCGTTCTGCCCATTTGCCTGCTGGTTAAACCATCACTCTAGAAATTACAAAACAAAACTTGTTTTCCTTTTATAAACATCTCTCAGCATCACCTTTATATATGGCCCACAGCACCAGCACTGCCGAGCTTTTAAGTTCTCAATGTCCAGCCAGGATCTCCCCTAGCACATTCTAACACATTTTACTAGCTCGAGCAGGGTAGAACACAGCCGTCTTCTCAAGTGGATGCTGCTGAGGACGGGTGCACCATCTGCATGACTCCCAACATCCAAAGCCCCTTCCCAACTGCCAGCCCTTTGAAAAGCCAGCCTGTTCCTCTTATTGATTCACTTTTTAATGAACTGGGAAAGCCTGTGAACTTAAACCCTGACAGCTCCACCTCCCTTCCTCCCTCCTGCGCCATCCCTGCAGCAATGTGCCGATTATATTTCAAGTTATTATGGGATTAATACAGCTGCCCCTGGTGCCTCTTTCCCCTGAACTTCATCAATAAAAGTTGTGTACTCTTACTCCAGCTTGTTCAGTTGCTCCCTGAATCTCTCCATGTAACCTGTGGTGTGTCAGCAAGGCTTTATCATATCAGCCCTTCAGAGCTGCCAATGCTGCTAGTGGTTAGACCCTACTTGTGACATGGCCTTCTGTATGCTTTGTCTGTTAAGAGGTCATCTTGAGCTCTGCTACCCACCTCCTCAGCTCTCTAAGCGGGTAGCACATACTTAGCACTATTTAAAATAGTGAAATAAGGTAATTCACACAAAAAAATAAGTAGATTATGCCAGTGTCAGCTTTGTTTGAATTCACAGTAGAGCTATAAACCAGACTCTACACGGGCCAGTTCAAGTAGAAGAAAAAAGAGAATGTGAGGGAAGCAAAAGACACGAGCCCAGCACAACCCAGTATTTCACACATGGCATTTCCTTCTACAGTGCAAGCTTCAGGTTTACTTTTTTGTGTGTGTTGTAGGTATTTTTTCCCCCCAAGAATCCTGTTTTCTAAAACCATCATTAAAAACATAATTAACTGGCTTATTCTTTGGAAAATGTGCAATTGTTTACAAAGGAATTGCCACACAAGCTGCCACCTTCGACTGTGCTCAAGTGGGAAGTTATGCTCTTGTTTACAACTGTGCATCAATTCCACATATATTGAGTTTTGGTACAAGTTACATATAAGGTTCTTACGAAGCTTAATGTTGCAGCAAGTAACACATATAGTAAGCGAGTAGGATTTATCACTGGCTGTAATGTCGTAGTACATACTCTAAATCTATATGGTGAATGATATACACACACACACATGCAAACAAAATGAAAATATATTTAGTTTAAGAAGTGATGAATTGTGCTTGCTTTCATTATTCTCATTTTGTGTTGTAGGAGAATGGAGATCAAGCACATCCATGAGAAGGGTGTCTGGTTAGGTTTGCATCCAGGAAGCACCACACTCACTGAGGAGCAGGTTAGAGAAGAAACTGCGCTTTGCTACCCATGGCATGAGACAGGGGTCCCTCAGAAGTGAGGGACCCAGTGTGGCTGGTGGGACTCTCATTGAGTTCCAAGATGCTCCCAGAAAGCATGAAACGTAGATCCAGGTAAAACATCTCTCACGAGCATGGAGGCCGGGCGGCTCTGCTTAAATAACGCATCTCCGATTCTGCAGTATCTTTTTGAACTATAGCAATTAAACAGAAAATAGAAAAATCAGCTTAGCATCCTGTTTGGATGTAATTAAAGGTATAATCTGTTCCATTTGAATACTTCAGTGCTTACCCTTCTTAAAACAACAAATAAGAATAGTAGTTCATTTGCAATATGGGTTTTTTTTTTCCAAGCCAGCTAAAAAGACTGAACTGATGAAGCAGGAATAATTTTTAAATGTGGCATAAGCACAAAAATACCAACTGCAGCTTTTGAGGGGCTGCTGCAGATCCCATGTCTGAGGGGAGTTCAGTAACAAGGGGTGTAAGCTTTATGGCAAAACGTCTTCTACTACTCGGTATCAGCATCTCGGTATGGCTGATATAATTACCTATCAAATACATCAGCCAGATACATCAGTGGAATGAATATCAGAGGATACCCAAAAATACAGAAGTGGGATGTGTATCGGCTCAGCCTTTCTGGGGCTGTTTGATCTGCAGGTTTTTTCCTAAGAATAAAAGACAAATACCACACTCATCGCCCCTTTGTTTTCTATAGGCAGCTAAAGATTTTACAGCACAAAATTAGCCTATTAATGGCTGGCTTGTGAATTTTAGTTGGGGGTTTTTTTCCTCCTATTGGACATTTCTCTACTGCTCAAAGAAATTGAAGTCAGGTGTAAAGTTAATATCTGCCTTGTTCATTTATTCATATTGTAAGCAATCAAGATTTCCCCAAATCACAGGGCAGTCTCTCGCCTTCTGAGGATTAATATAGGCTCTGTTCTCTCAATTTAGTTTAACAAACCAACTGGCATAAGTTCAATGGAACTAATGATTATTCTGAGAGGTTACAGCGAACCACAGAAGTTGTTAGTGAAAAGCTTGCTTGCAAGATCCCCAAAGAGGAAAAGTGTGTGGATATTCTAAAATGTAATTAACAGCGTATTCCAACACTGTGAGACAAGAACATCAGCTGGAACCTGCTGCACATGGAGAGCTTCAGCTTGTCCAGCAGCCACCACTCAGGAAGAGCGAAGGACACGAGAAGCCCCAGAGGGGATCATGCACCACTGCAGAGAAAGGCGGCAGTGCAGGTTCTGACCACGAGGGCTCCTTCCCGTGCTGCTCCCGTGTTCAGCTGCTCAGCTCCCTCCCTCCTTCCCTCGTGGGCACTTCTTTGGCTCCAGGACCCAACCAGGCAGAACAGTGCTTCTCCTAATGCAAGTTTTTTGTCTCCGCTGCATCATCTCCCTCTCAAAAACCAAAGTTCTGTTGAGGCAGGAACATCTCAAGCTAAGTTTTGGGCTCACTGTTAGAGTTAATGGGACTGCTTCAACAAAATGGTTGAGGTGTTTTGGTCTGGTTTGCTGGGTTTTTTTAAGTTTTGTGCATGTCAGGGAATAAAAGAAAAAAAGGCCTAAAAAGCAAAATAATGTTTTCCAAGCATTTTTCATCATTCAAAAAGAAATGGATTTCCAGGCCCAGCATTTGTGAGCTGGGGTGAACATCTTGTGTAGCAGGGAACTGATTGAAGCAGATAAAGTGATTACAAAAATGTAAGTGCGATATTACATATGGGATCAAAATGGCACAACGGTCTGTGAGGCCTGTATTAGAGCAGTGAATATGAGAGTTCAGAAGGTCCTTAGCACCTGTGAGAATTTCCAGCCCTGCTGGGTGTGTGTGTTTTGCTATTTGAAAGCCCATGCCCTTTTCAGGCCTGGTCCTTCAGAGGCTTGAGCCCTCACATAGCATTCCTCAAGCATCACTCTATTACAGGGACAGTTCTTGTTTCCTCCACTGCACTTCACATCTTTTCTGAGCTGGCTGAATAGTGTGGTGTGGCCTTTCCAGTCACTAAAATTCTGCAGTTTATTACTTTAAATACAGTAGCCCGGAGAGGCCTCATCAGAAACCCCGAAAACTCCAGTCTTTGTGATGCTAGGCCCTTGCTTGCCCTTCAGTGGCCAAGCCAGAGGTGAGTAGGGGCAAAAAAGCACCATGAGCCACCAGGCAGGACCAAGTCTTACATCCCCAGCCACCGCCTCAGATCCTGTTCCCCCCCTCCTTGACCTGTGCAGCCTCCTGCATGCCAGGAACATTTCTGTGAGCTTTGTGCTAGAACTGCTGTTAAACACAATAGAACCTGACTTGTTAAAAATATCCACAGAGGAGGGAGGAAAAAAACCCTGCACACAGCTGCATCTGCCTCCAGTAAACAGGGCTTTTATCAGGCCTTGGGCTCAGACAGGACCACTCTGCTGCAGGTGAGTGAATTCCTGACTCTCAGCTGGGCCACTTTGGCTGAGGTTTAAGCACAGGCCTTTCACCTGCCACTTCCCCGGAGCCAGCGCCCTCCACATGCTGGGTGGTGTTCCCCATTCACTGCTGATGCAGCAGTTTGCTCAGCAGTACTCCTCTGCCCCATGGATCTCCCTTCAGGAGCAGGGCCGGAGCCATCCCACCTCCCAGGAACAGCTGTGAGAGACAGGAACCTGTTTTTAAACGAAGCAGCGCTTATCTCATGCATGCCACAGGTGTGATGTCATCCCCGCCGGCGAAGGCAGGAAGATGTCTGCAGCCTCCACCGTGCAAAGAGGCAGGAACTGAAGTTAACGTGTCTGAGAGACTTGGTAAGAGCCTGGTGATAATTAAGAAACATAATTACCACTGCAGAGACAATTCCTCTTTCAGTTCTTACAAACAAGTTTTTAATTTGCACCAAAAATTTACATTCCAGATTTCAAGTGAACCACGAGCGCTGTGAGCTCGGCGGGGACTTGAGGCAGGTTCTGCCTGGCTCAAGGGCAGGAGCACCATGGTTTCCAGGGAACGTCACCGGCAAAGAACCGCCAGCAACCCTGGGTGCGCACAGGTAAGTGATGCCATTGCTTTAGACTGCCTCATCTATTGTACAAGTGCAACAGTGAAGGCTGTGGCAGATAAACTTCTGCTTTTTATTAAAAAGGAAATCCAAACCAAACCCCCAAACAACTTATAAGGTAATTGATTGGTTTCTTCTAGTCTTTTATTAGTTGTGATTAAGGAGCTAGAGTTGCCCTGTTTACACAGCTCTAACAAGTCAGGACCCGCAGTACATTATTGGCTTGCGGCCCACAACTTGCAGTCCATTCTCAACAGAATCAATCTGGAGTTGAAAACATCCCCTGTAGGAAGCATACACATCCCTGCTTATACAGGAACAGAAAACAGTAATAACTTCAGGTCCTGTAAGTTGCAAGTGCAACTTACAGAGATCAGCCCTGGCTTGTCATTGCTCTCAGCATGTTCGTGATGAGATCAGAGTGCTTCACAGAGGACTCATACTTTCAACTTGACAAGGGACATAGGTGAGCGTGTTACACTTCACTGTTACTTGCAGCTCAGGCTGCAGAAATAAATCGAGAGCTCCTCACTGTTTAACATGCAGTCAAAGCACTGCCAATCTAAAATGGCTGATCAGTAATACTTTAATTGCAGTTTCACAGAAACAAATTGCTATTTAATTGCAATAAGCTCTTGTGTGGCTTAGCTGGACTGACAATAGGCATACACCTGGTACTAACAATATCATGCAGCAACAGTGGTTACCTGGTACTTCATGTACAGGAGGCTCAGGCAGTGAAATGGGACCTGGAACACGTAATTTCACACTGAAGAAATGTAGTGCTTAAAAAATAGATGCACATAAATGTTCCTATCTCGGTTTTATTTGTTATTTAATAGAGCTGTTCAGCCTGGAGATCCTTGCAAAAAAGTCTCGCACTTGACAAACAACTGCCAGCCAAAGAACCTGATAGAAAAACTGAAATGAAAACGCTCTTTTGAAAGGTCTGATGGTGCTTCACAGCAGCTCACAGTGTGCAGGACATGGTGCAGCATTAGGTGCCTTTTCTTTCTTAGTATTTACCCTAAAATTAGGTGATGCAAATTTGATCAGTGTTGACTAACAGGGAAGAAGGGAGACACCCTCCGTATGGTTAATATTCTAAAGCTGTGACTTAATTTCCTGGCTTTATTTTGGTAAGACATTCTCATTTTATATTTCATAAGGTACCGCGTAAGCTTTTAAAATATTTAAAGATAAATCATGTAGGACTGAAAAGACAGTATCTTGTTGCAAACAGAATTTGGTTTGGAAAGGCTTAACGTCCCCCTGCCTGTCAGGATGTGTAAATCTCTTCACAGACAGCTGGATTGGTAAAAACATTAAACCCATTTAGAGGGCAATCTTTTTACGGAATTGTTTCATTAATAAGAGTGACAATTTCTATGATTGAGGCATTCAGATGCAGCACTGACAGAGCCTTTTATCCAGGTTCACCTGGATGAGTTCAGATTAGAAATGTTTCCTTTGGTGCTCTTTAACAGCGTTCACTCCTGAAAGTGAGGGGAGTGAATGATTAGTTGTGTGATTTTTCAGCAGCACTAAATGCAGAGGGTGTATTTCAGCCCCAGCATCGCAAATGCATGGGAGAAAAGGTGCGCAAGTACCTATTTTTTCTTACAGATCTCCCCAAAAAGTGGTATTTTCACAGAAGGACAAACTTAAGTGCTGCCAGCAGCCTTCCACCCACACCTACCATCTCCATTTGAGCCTGGTTTATTGTCTGGAATACCTCTGGTTTCAAGGAAGTGTTTTACCTAAAGCAAGAATACTACTTAAGTATGTTCTATTGTATATTCATAGCTCCATTAGTCCTCCTCCAATTTAGCACATCAAAGCAAAGGCTTCATCACTCGCATGTGGATTATGCTAACATGAGTGACATTTGTAATCTTATAGGTCTGCAACTGAAGAAATGCTTTTAAAGTAAGCTATTAAATAGGTAGCTGTGCTTTACAAACGAGTCATATAATAGTTTATTTAAAGCCGTTAATGAACTTCAACCTCTACAGCACTGAATGGGATCCTATATTACTTACTGACAGTTATTAGCTAGCTCCTTAGCACTTTGAGGTTATACTGGACAACCAAAACTGCACACGTTGAACACTGTACCTTGAGTGCTTACACTGAAAGCATGTAGAAAGATGTCTGCAGTCTCACCAGCACTTGAATTTGATATTCACAGGCCTTCAGGTGTCTTTTGAAAGCGGCACAATTTGCAGGCCTCAAAGACTTCAACAGCAGATCAAAAAGCTCAGAAACTTAGTTAAAAAATAGGCAAGTGCAGTTAATGAAAAAGCCACACAAAGCTTCAGCTGGTTTATTGCTGTGTTATGCAAGTGTTTTTGTCTGTACCGCCTGATCCTCTGTATTACGCCATTTTCTCTTCTCTGCACCAGTCTTAATTTTTTCCTCAAGCACTGAAGTGTTAAAAGAAGCAATTCAGCAGCCCCCAATGTGCTGGAGGTCAAGAAATAGAATCTGGAAATAAATAAAGGGAGAAATCTGCTCTTGGTTGTTTAGACAGACAAATCTATACATCAGCTTTTTTGTCTTGTGGCATCGCAACATGGAAAAGTCAGGCTCACTCTGTAACCGAGCGCGCTGAGCAGTGAGCACCGCCTCAGGAACAGAATTAAAAGGGAAACCTTAATCATGATGTATTTCATGTGTATTATTCTCCTGTAAAAGCAGAGTAGTTGTTAATATTGATTTGTTATTAATTGCAGCAGAGGCACGTTCCTGCCATAGATCCCTATTACTGTTCTTGCCACAAACATGAGAACTTGAGACAGTTTTTCCTCGGAATTATTCTGCGCTGAGTAGCTGATGGGAAAACCTCACTTTTCTAAGCTTAGGGGAGGCTGGGTTGCTTTGGAGGAGCAGGTTTTGTTTGCTCACAGAGAACAGATATTTGAGATCAGTAAGTGCTCAGGAACGGCCCAGGAAATGTGGTTTTCTTTCCTTAAGATTACTGGTGTTAAGAAGTGAGACTCTTTCCCAGCACACACAACTTTATATTGCTCAGATCAGAACAGCTGTTGTATTCCATGAATACTCAATTCTAGTACCCAGCATGAGGTACAGGCCCTGGGCTGGTTTTTATTCTGTTCCTCATTGACCTCTTAACGTATGTACACACACTCTCCTGCTTGCGTGCTAACAGACACACGCACGCCCTTAACACAGGTGATGCTGCTACTTGTATGTGTCCCATCCTTCACTGCAGTATGGATTGAATTGTACAGAATTAAGGATCAAAATGCAAAATACAGATCATTTTGAAAGAGTGCTTGGTATCCTTGGCAAAAGTACCACGGTGAAGTGGTTTAACAGACTCTTCACTGGCATAAAGGAAAAACCCCATCCAAACCAGGAAACTACTTTTAAAGGTAATCAACAATTTCAGGTAATGACTGCATAAGATGGAGTTTCAGAATAATGTTTTGAATGTAGTTACAAGAAAGGCGAAGTGTCCGAAACCCATAACTTGGTTCAGTGTTGTTTTACTTTTTTATTATTTAAATACACCATACTAGAGCAAATGTCTCTGAAAATATCACAAATAAAAGATTTTTCTTCATTCGGCAAATTAGAAGTAGGTGAAAATCTCTACACAGTAGCTGCTAGGAGCCTGACTTTTTTTTTTCTTTTCTTGGTTTTTTTTGCCATGGGAAGTAGCAACATTAGGACAAAAACACTTACATGCATACATACATTGTATTTTACAGAGATACAATAAAAGTGTTTGTGATAGAATATCACAAAAGCCACATCTTTTATCTCATGTTCAGTTTGATTGCAACACATTTCCTTACAACACTTAAATATACAAAGAGCAAATAGAATGTTGTTAAGGTAAAACACAGGGAACAAACTGGCCAGTGCCCTGCTAATTGTTAATGAGGGTAGAAAGCAGATTTCAATGCTTTTTGTAATTAGCTTCATTAGTCATCGTTCCCACCCGCCCCCCAAGATGTCCTCTGGTGGATCTTTTTTCATTTTCTCTACAGTCTCCCATTAGCCCAGGTTCATGGAGTCCTTAATGTTCATATTCAGTCATTTTAATACACCAATAAATGTGGGAAGGGCAATCAAGAATAAAGAAGGTGCAATGGTATGGAGCTGGCATTGATGCTAGCTACAAAGGTGACTTGTCTACTTGGAGACATGGGATCCATCTGTGATGAACAAAATCTGAGATGAAGGCACGCATTCTGCATTACTCTGACCTTTTAGCAGACCTGTAAGAAATAAAAAGGGGTATCTTAGCTAGAACACTAAATTGGAGATAGGAAACTACAACATGACTGCTTTTCCTTATCCACTAATCTCTTTTTTATTAGATTACTTTCCAACTATGACTTGATTAAGGCTTTCTACACTATCCACTGATACCGCCACCATTTCCACTTCCAATATCAAAGAGCAAACATTTTCTTTCCACAGTTTCACTACCAAGAAGAGCAGACAGGAGGGGAGAAAGAAGAAAACAACAAAGAAGAAAGAAAGAGATGACACCAGTAAATAAAAAGTGCAGTCTGTTAACAGATTGTACAGTAAGGTGGGTTTCCTGGGCCCCTTTTAAACAGGAAGAAACATTACGCTATGCTTTTGAAGGAGCTCGTAACATGATCTTATAATTGGAAGGAATAGTGTGAAAGCAAATAAGAAGTGCAGCCAATATCCTCCTCCCAAGGCAACTTTGGTTACTGTGCTGCATTGCACAAGAGCTAAATATAGATTTCAGGACTCCTCCCCCCACCCCTTTAAAACTCCTCATCTGGTGCGTTAGTTAATGTTACATAAACATTTTAATACATGAAGTCAAACATGTGCTTTCACACTGGTGTTAATGAATTGTGATAATTAAATGTGTCTAACTCAATAAAAATCTAAACTTTCATGGATAAAATAGAAATGATCATCCACAGTCTTCAAATACAATCTGTTTGCAATTACCAAAATGAAATAATATATATTAGATTTTTATGGGTTTTAAATGACATTTTGCGCTTTCCAGGAAGTTCTTTTTTCACCCTTTCTCTAAGTTACTAAAAGCCTGAGGTCTATTAGTAACTGCAACCCCCCCACTTTCAAGCTAATTAAAGTAGTAGAGGCTTGGAGGTTTAATTCCCCAGAGCTGAAGCTCAGTGTGAGAAAGGTAATTTGTCTGTCCAGAACAAAGATTAGGGAGCAGCCAGCAAGCATATTTAATAAATGAGCATCAAATATCCTCTACTATGGACACAGACAACACCAATTATGTAACTACAAGGGAATTGTTGAGTGATATGTAAACCAGAAGATTTTGAAGATCTTCTCTGAGAGACGTAATCTAACTCATCCTTTATTTAACAGGAGAGAAGCTGCAGACAAGCGTTTGCTACAAACACTGCCAACCGGGGGAAAATTTACACTCGGAGGAGGTGGTAATACTGCTGCAAACAAGAACTACTACCGGAACACTACCAGTACAGCAGAGAGAGTCCCTTCACGTGGAACAGCGCGCAGGTCATCACGCACAGTCTGTGCTCTGCAGACAGGCAGGACTGAGGTTGGAGAACACAGACTGCTCTCAGATGGCACACCAAGCAATGGGAAGTTACACCTGATGTCTGTGAATTGCCCCAGGGAGGCAAAAGGCAGCAACAGCCACCAAAATTGGGGCACAAAACCCCTTCTGCCTGCACCAGTCACTCACAGGATTAACCTGCAAACTGTACAGACACATCAAGTCCCTGTCACCTCTACCTATGCAACAGAAATGGGGGTAAATGACAGGAGCCTCTCTTGAATTTAATAAACCCCCCTGTGCATGTTCTGCTGTGTCGATAATCTCCAGTCATAGAATAACCTGGAGACTGATTTATCTTTAATGTTTAATAAGAAGTATCTGTTACAGCCAACACTGTCATAGTGGAATCATTTTAGTTAGTGGCCCTGAAACACAGCTTTTCTGGAAAATACCTCACGTGTACACATCTTCACACTGTTAAAAAGCCCCCCACAACACACAACTCTTGGCACCTGTTCCTGCAGCTTCCAAAACTCAAAAAAATGGGAATATCTATGAATTACCAACCTGTCTCCTCACCTGTATTTCAGTTTTCTGGGGTTCAGGTGCTCTGCGACTCCCCTTTGAGAACTGACAAACTTACACCATTTTCTAGAGAGATTACAATATAAAGAACCCCGGACTATAACAACTCCCCTCAATCTTCTCCCCAGTACCTGGCCATGTGCCTGAGCACTGGCTGTAGCAATGCCATTACCTAATAAAAACTTGTTCTATTTTCTCTTCATTTAGCTTCTATCAATCAGGTGTCTGCAGTTGTGAGCTCTGCAAACCCAGTCCAATTCTACTTCTCTCCCCCATGTTCTATATTTCTCATCATGTCTACTGCTTTTATTGCAACTAAATCATTTTTATGTTTTGCTAAGGCATAGTAAGAAACTGATAAAACTAAATGACAATTTAGACACCTATTTGAAGTTACATTAAACTTTACATTCTTAGAAGACAAGTGGATAAACCACTCTTGGCATGGTAAACCTTTTACGACGGTGTATAAAGATGAATGGTTTTACCTATATTTTGAAATGGGATAACTATAAATATTCATTTACCAGATTCACTGCTCACGAGGCTGCATCACAGATTTGTTTCATTAAAATTCACAACAGTATAAATCTATGAATCTTTAACTGTATTTGTACTTCCTTGAGAAGATGCTGCACATTCTTCTCCAATCTTAATTATCTTTGTTCTGCCTAATGATACAGGACTTTTGTACTCGACTCTCCCATCACCTCCATTGACAAATTAAGTAAATAGAAAAGGCCCACGTTTTATTTTGCTGTAATTACATTCCCTGGGTAAGACTTGAAAGAATACTTAAAATTAATCAGTAAATTTATGCACAGAGAAAAAAAAATAAAGCACACACCAATACTGAAATGTAGCAACACAACAACAAAAATATCACAGACACTACCAACCAGTTTGTGTTTTCTTGGCCCTGTTTCTCCATGAGCTAAAAGCACTAAGAAATACTCTGTATGTTGCAGACTGAGCAGCCCAGCATTTGTCCCAGATTTTTTTAATCCCCCAAATTCCTATTTGCAGATAAATGTTATTTTTTATGCTCCTTACAGACATTAATGAAGTTCCTATTGTAAATCTATAAAGAATTACCAACTGAAGTGTGCAGTTTTTGTTT
>WYDI02024113.1:14334-28058 GCA_009867235.2 Psittacus erithacus | reverse complement strand
CCCTTTAGGCACTGGAGCTGCTCTAAGGTCTCCCCTTCAGGAGCCTTCTCTTCTCCAGGCTGATCCAGCCCAGCTCTTTCAGCCTGGCTGCAGAGCAGAGCTGCTCCAGCCCTTGCAGCTTCTCCATGGCCTCCTTTGGTCTCACTCCAACAGGTCCATGTCCTTCTTATTCTGAGCGCCCCAGAGCTGGATGCAGGACTGCAGCAGGAGTCTCACCAGAACAGAGGGAGAGAATCCTCCCCTCAACCTGGTCATGCTGCTGGTGATATACCCCAGGATACAGCTAGCTTCCTGAGCTGCAAGTGCACACTGCCGGCTCATATTCAAGCTTTTTATCCACCAGTACCACCAAGTCCTTCTCTAGGCAGTACCACCAAGTCCTTCTCTAGGACTATACAATAAAAGCACCAAGTTAAAATTAAAGACAACAAAATTAGCTCACTGCCAACAAAGAAGCAGAAACATGCAGAAATGGCAAGGACAGAGAAATTCTCAGGAAAATAAGAATCTGTAGTAAACAAAGGCAGAGAGGTCCATCTTACTTAATGTCACTTGAGAGTAAGTGTCTCTGGCATCTGTACAGCAGACATGGAGAGACCCAGGCCTGTCCTAATGACTGACGTTCACAAAGCAGCTTGTGACTTGCAAGTCCCTGAACGTCTGCTGGTAAAAACTCGGGAGAACAATCCAAGAGAGAAGAAAGGTAAGATATGGGTCAAACACAGAATGCTCAAACAGCGCTGCTGAGCAGGTGAGTATTACCAAGGAACGCATTAAACCTTTTGTCTAATCCAGCACACTCCCAATCTTTGTGATGCAGTTGTTTGCCTACAACAGTGAGTTTGTTGAAAACCGGCAAAATGCATACAGAAGCATTATATTAGCAGCCACAAATAAACAAAAATTGTGGTACCAAAAATCACCCAGAGGAGCTGCAGCCTTTGAGGTAGGTGCCAGCAACGTGACCTGGAACAACTGCCTCAAATTGTGACTACAATCTTAGGTTTGTGATTTTACCATTAATGATTTCCTTAAAAAAGGGTGGAGATAGAAAATGCCACAGTTAAAGATCAGACAGAAGTCAGTGCAGAGCAGCACAGCACAAACAGGTTTAACCTAGAAAACAACGGTGGTGCAAAATGAATTCTTAGAAAACATCTCCTGCCAGATGGGTCTGATCAGGCATGTACAAACTGTGCAAATAGACCCAAGTGTTGTTTGCTAGCAAAGAGCAGCAGCTATTGTTGGAAAAACTGTTATTGTAATTGCTGGACAATTTAAATACCACTTGAAGGTCGAATGTTGCTGAAATTCACTGGGCATGTTCAGCAACCAGCAAAAACCCCCAGATTCTGAATACAAACAATAAGCAAGCTTGTGAGAGGGACAAATATTCTCTATTTGGTCTTCTTTACTATTGCTCTGGACATAAAAAACCCAAACAACTGCACATCAGGTACAGAACATACTGTCGTAAGTGAAGCCTTTGTTCTACCAGCTGCATCCTCAAGCACAACCTTCAGATACAAAAGCCCTTGTCAGAGTGGAGAGAGAGCTCCAGAATACAAAAAAACCCCAAACAAACCAACAAACCCCAAACAAAAAACCCACCAAAACCCACTGCAGATGCTGAGATAAGGTGCACAGAAATGAAGTTACAGTTCAGATGCGAGCAGAACCAGCCCAACTGACTTAGTAAAATGCTCTGCATCAGCTTTTGCATTTATAGAAGGGCACTTGTAGTCTGATGCGAAATGAGTTCCATTTCTGGGTGGACAGGGGACTGTCACCTCCAGATCTGTGGTTAAAGCTCGCTGTATCTGGTTGAGAACCCCCTGCGCTGTTCTGCAGCACCAGCACCCCCTGCCCAGTGCCCATTACCCAGGGTGCTGCAGACCCCAAAGGCCGCAGGAGCTTCACAAAGTGTTTTCTTTCTGTTCTGCCAGAACTCATGATGCTCATGGTCTCTGCACAACGGAACATAGAACAACTGCTTGCTTGTGCAGGTATTTAGCAGAATTAACTAACACGCTTTATCTACAAAAACATTCCATCCAGCATCTTTTTCCTCAGTTTATATCCCATTATCTACAATCTTCAGGTTCAGAAAACAGAGGCAATCACTTCTGAACATCCTACTTAATGTCTTGGTTTTCATTCCAATGCTGAGTTGCTCAATTAAGCAAACTTAAAACTATTTTAGACTCAGCTGAATAAACTCCTTCAATAGCTCACTTACTCTATTTACATTCCACTATGGCTCAGTCTACGAACCATATTACTAATGGTACTTTTGTTACTGTATTATTACATCTCAAAAATTATTTCTAAGAAGGAAACAGGACCATTTTTAGTGTGTTTATCAAACATTTCCACACAAGGTTTGCTGCTCTGAATTCTAAGATTTCTGAGAAAGAATGGCAGGGAAGAAGCAGAGATGAAAGCATCCCCTTTGCTTCTGACGCAAAAGAAAGTGATCCAAAGCAGATCTAATAGAATCAGCAATTCCAAGACAGGAAAATGCTGAGCTTGTCTAATGATGCTAGGGAAGGCAGGAGCCAATGAGGCAGGGAGGTATTACAGCCAGCTTCCATTGCAGTTGCCCTCTTTTAGTTGGAGAATAATCTCAACATGCATAAGGATAGCTCCCTTTTCAGTGGTTCTGCAAGGGTAAAGTGACTAACATACAGCCTCATTAAGAAACAAAATGCTCATCACTATCAGGTCCCAACACAGCATTCTGCAGGTAGCAATGGCAAAGGAATGTTCACTGAAGATTTAAGTCCAGAGTGGTATTTCATTTAAGTACACTGAAATCTGATTAAAAGCCATGTTTAAGAGCTAAGAATTCTTTTGAGTTGTCACAGTTCAATAGAAAAGTTATAATTTAGGCTTCTTTTATTGTGAAAACTTTTTAACAAGCAAATAGTCTTGTGGGGCTTTGCAAGCTCAGAGGAGAGCTCTATATACCTGCTTATTGCCATTCCCTGGCCACAGGGAATGAAGCTGGGGGATGATCAGTAAGACCAATGAAACCAAAATCCTAACAAGGCTTTTCTTCAACAATTAAAGGATCTTCTTTTCACAAGAGAGTCTGGTCCCTCCAAATCCTCTGTCATTTCCATGGCACACAGCTCACTACAGTAGTGGCTACTACATTTTATTGGAACCTATTGAGAATTGAAGCATTTGATCTTTTATACATAGCACCAGATCTTTCCTCCCTGGAAATAAAAATGCCTTTTTGTTTTCATCTTTGATTTGAGAAAAAACCAAAACCAAACAACAAATCAAACAAACAAACAAACAAAAACCACCAAAAAAACCCCTAAACCCCAAACTTTCCATGAAAGATGCAGAGGACCAATAGTGACACAAGGTTTGCGTATTTTACTGTGCTATAATGATCAGCAGTGCCTACTGGTATTATCCACATTGCTATTGGGTAGTAGCTATGCAACACAAATGGTTTTGATAGAAGGAAAAATATGACACTGCTTGTTTGAAAGGCATCTGGATAGCTTTGAGTGTCAAGTGAACAGACAGGAAAATAGCTGCTTGCTATTTAAGACTCTGAAAGATCTAATGTATCAAAAGTAGGAAGATGCACTTCTACCGTTCTTTACAACTGGATGACAGAACATTACCTTGTGCAATGTACTGGTAGAACGCACTCTTGCCAAATTACTTGCACTTAAAATTTCTGGAATGGCGAATGCAGACACCTTCATGCCCTCAAACACCTCTTTTCCATGTAGCCACAGAATACCAAAGCTAAAAAGCTTGGCATGTTGTCACCTATGGCTTTCCCCATGCAGCATTTCTGTACCTGTAAATGCACATAACAGCTCCTGCATTTTATTTTAGTACTAATTCAGCCAATTAACCATCGTCACAAAAGATCTCTTGCTACAGATGATGTGAGTTGCTTCAGTCCACAACTAAAAGGTCCATGAGAAATTTAATTCCATCTTCACGAAGGAATCTTGACATTGTGCAGAAAATGCAGGTTGGGGAAAACATTAAATATTGAACAGTTGCTTAGTAATCAAATGCCATCCACTCCTTGCACCGAGCTGGACATCTGTCTCTGGGAAAGGTGGCATAAACTTCAGGTTAAGCACTTACAATGATTATTCAAAGGAATGGGACTGGTGGAACCACAGCCACACCAGTAACTTAATGTGCCATTGCTACCTCATTTGTTTTTAACAATTTAACTTTGAAATTTGGATATTCCTGTGCTCTAATTTTCTCTGCAAAGTTTTTCCTTTTTTTTCTAAAGCAAAGTGGAAACAATCCCCTGATGTTCCATCACGTGGATTCTGGTCAATGCCCCTGTGGCTCATCTGCAGCAGATGAGTAATTAGAGTTAGCAATGCAGAGTAATTAGACAGAGCAGATCTGCCTTTACCATTTCAGCTGAATAATGGCAGAGCAGCAGCAGCCTACCACCCTGTGCTGGTATTAATACTCTCAACAGCAAAAAACCACAGGATAGCTGGCAAATGAAGAATATGCTGGCCAAAAAGGCACAAAGAGATTCAGCAATCTCGTTCCACTAAATGGGTACATTCATTCATTATCTCTCAATATTACCCATTTGCCTCTCCCCTCTCAAGAGTTGTGGGTTTTTTTCCTTCCTAATCTCTCCTACACCAGGAAGATCAGCACTGCTGGGCTTGTTATCCTCATATCCAGAAAGCACTGGATCCTTCCCTCTGAATTCTAGTTGCAGCTTCAACTAAGAGAGAAGTCCAGCTCAATTCCAGGCATAAAAATGTCAGGATATACATATAATCTAGCAAACAACCCCCAAAAAATCTCCATGGCACATATTATATGGAGGCTTCTAATTCTTCTGAAAGTACTTCCCAACCTTTGATCACGGCTGTCAGACTGCTTACAAAAGGCAGTCTCCTCTTCCAAGGAGGCACCATCCGCCACATCCTACAATTTCCTTTACCCAGTAAATGTAAGGAACGGTGCTGTTCTAACTGAGGACGTTTGCATGGGTTTTTTAAGTCTTGAATGAGCTTTCCAGTGGCAGACTTGCCAGTGGGTTATCATTTAACTCTTGAAAGAAATTGCTAAAATATGAAATAATACAGGTCCTTTCTTACCCCATATTGGGTGAAAAAATATTGACAAGTTGCCTGCGGAGCTTCCCTATGCCCCTTAGAAAAACAATGTAATAATAAACCTACGTTGTTTGCTCTAGTTGTTGATTATTTTTCTTCTTCCTTGGAGGCTTCTTCTTCTTTGGCTTGTTGGCATTCTGATTATTTTGTTTGTTGTTCACGCCAAAGTGTCCTGCTGATATATCACTTTGCAGAAGGTTAACCAAGAGTGGACTTGTGAGTGTAACATCTTTATTGACAGGAAAAACTGGATTCTGCCCACAGGAAATCTGATTACCATTTGGCGTTCCACTAAACCCCGTATTGAAAGGCAGCCCATGGCCAGAGAAATGACTCCCTGAAGTGTTGTTGTTTCCTTGCATTGCTTGCATATGAGAAGGCACCATGTTTGGCTGCTGCACAGGAACATCAGGTAACATCTGGGTCAAGTTCACATCATTATTTGTTGTAGTAGCAGTATCCCCAAGTTGCTGAGATATATGAGGACCAGGTCCAGTAGGTCTTAACACTTGCCCTTGAATTCCCATGACCTGAGAAGGATTACCATTCGCAGGGCCTTGCTGTGCCATCATCTGTCCGGTGAACTGCACCATGTTTCCTTGCATGTTTGGGGTTGGTCCTCTCATCAGTTGAGCTGGCCCCGTCATAACATTGGACTGGCTTTGAGTACTAAAAGGCTGTTTATTTCCTTGCATCTGAGTGGTCATCATCTGTTCCATCACTGAATTTTGCTGTAACAAGACCTGGCTCTGAGGTCCCATCATTTGATTGTGTGTAGACATCATCTGCTGTCCCTGCTGGGGAATCATCTGTTTGGGTGGGGTCATCCTTTGGGGAGAAGGACCAAGATTTTGGTTTTGTGGTGCCACCATCATTTGGCCTTGCGGCATGAGCTGAGTTCGAGAAAGTATCATCTGGTTTTGAGGGTTCATCGATCCCTGAGCCTGAATGTTTACCATCTGTCCTTGAGAGGATACAATTTGCTGGTGCATTCCCATAAGCTGAGACTGTGGTCCTTGCTGAGGCTGTCCCTGTATGTTTCCCATGTTAACTTGTGGCACCCCACTAGCACCCGCCTGCTGGTTGTTCATATTTCCATGAAGTCCCATTAGGTTGGTCTGCATCATACTTGGTGGGCCATGTGGTGCTTGCATCTGATTTTGAGGAGGTCCAGATCCTTGGCCACCTTAAAACAAAATAAATAATTGCCAGTGAGAAACTGTTTGGAGCACTATAGCCACAACTCCGACATTGATTTCCTCCCTTTTCCAGAGAACTGGAATATCTGACATATTTGCAGCCTTCTGATGCAATGTTTGATGCTACAGATACATGCTAGTAGCTAAAACAGAACATCATACTTCTCATAGTAAACACTTAAGAGTGGTACTTCCCATGTACCCCACCACGGAAGATGTAACAGACATTTAATCAGTTGTTATCTGCACGTAAGTTTGACAGTCTTGCATAATATTACCTAACACAACAGAGTCATTCCTAACCAAAACAAGCTCCAAAATTTGAGGCTATTTTATAATGGGTTAAAAAATAAACACACATGGAGTATTAATGAAGTGGCATTATCCATAATCCAGACTAAAGACTAATAACTGAATTGTTAAATGGAGGCCTTTGGGAACTGAAGATTTCAAATGTACAGGACTGACTGTAATTAGACTTCTAAAGGAACTAATAATCTTTTCAAAGCAGAACAAGGTCATGCTGTTGTTCTGCTTCTAAGATAATAACACTCCCTTTTTTCCAGACAAGTTCCTTTTGTGTTGTATCTTTATTACCCTCATTGAATGGGAGCAGCACTTCCAATTGAATGGAAGTAGCACTCCACATTCCAGCACTGCTTCCATTCAACTTCTTAATCCTGGATCCTAGTACCACAGTTCTAATCAATAACAGCTGGGTTGTCTGATAAATTTGAGCAGCCTCCTCCTTTTCTTCTCCTCATTCAGCAATTCAGAATCCCCCTGCAGCCCCAAGGAGCTAACTCCTTATCAGAGACAAGAGTTTAACATCTTTGTATCTGTGTTACACAAGTAAAGGTGCAATTTTCCACATAAAGAACTGAGGAACCCAATTCAGACAAACCTGTGTGCTGCACGTTTTGGCTGGTCTGCAGCTGTGGTGCACCGCTGCTCACCGTCGAGGCTGAAGCTGTGGAAGGCACCTGACCTTGCAGGAAGTTCTGGTTGGCCTGGCCTGCAGGGAACCCTGGTGGGAGGCGCTTGGGCATTCCTGAACACAAAAGGTTTCTTATTAGTAAGTGTGGAAAATGGGAAGAAAAAAAAGAGAAAATCTATAATTGGAGTATGATGGAAGAATACCTTTGAGTCTGCACTGTCCTGTTACAGGTTTAGGCACAAAGTACGTTTTGCCAATATACAAAACCACTGAAGACATTTAAAGCTCTTATCTGTGCAATAACTCTGCCTAACAAGCTACTATGACTCAGCTCAAACTGTAATTTAAGTACAAAACTTACCCCACAGAAAAGGTAGAAAGTCTCCACATTTGACTTTTTAGAAACTAGAAATTAAAGGAAGAGTTTGCTGTTTTCTTCTCTACTCATCTCAGCTCTAATCCGGCCCTTAACTTAGTGTGTGTACGTGAACACAAGTAACTGGTGTTTCTGTTACAGTGATGCACTCCTCTCAAAAACTCTCACCATAACACATCAGGTACATGCTCCTTAGCAGTCCTTTGCACTGCTGCTATGTGTACACACCCTCACACTAACTTCTCAACCCAGGAATGGGCTGAGCAACCTCATGAGACAGCAGCAGGTCCGGAGTCCACAGTGACTGCTCATTCAAATAGCCCTGCTATTCCTACTGGAAAAGAAAGTAATTCTGTCAGGCCCCTACTTGGCACAATGTCCTCACTTTGACATGTCTAAATTTCACCACTGCCCTGGGACAGAGAGCAAAACCTTTCCTCTACCTACCAACGTGAGCAGCAGCACAAATGGATTTAACAGAAGCCACTTCTTTCGAATTCACTGTTGAACAGATGATGCCACAGACCTAGAAGCAATCCTGTCCTCTCTTAATTTTCTGACCCACGATACACTGCCAGAATTTGACTTTGGTTCCTTCTGTGGTTACAGCTTTCCTGCACACCTACTTGTATTGCTTGTGTTAATTAATCTGGTCTTACATTTGTCATTAATATTTCAAGATAATCAAGTTTACAGGTCAAACAACCAACTGCAACTACGCAACATACACTTCTTGAAACATCACATCACTGGGTTCTAGTTTTAGTTCTGCTCAACTTTTAGGAAAGTTTTGTACATAGAAATGCTTGAACTGAGAATAAAGAAGTGTTAATTTGGCCTATTCTAAATCAAGTATAAATTTGGGTCTGCTGAATGAACTATGTGAAATGGAAAGTGTTTGAATGTATTCATTTACAGGGAACCTTTAAAGGCAAGATGGCTTAAAACCTGAAAGCACCATTAATCACATCTTGATTAACACATAAATTGCAGCAAGGAATGAGCATGCACAGAAGCCAGGCAAAAGCCTCAGCAAGTGGAAGCAACACAGCTTTGCTGAAATCAGCAGAATCCTGTCTTTTTAGATCAGCTGAGGATATAGCTCACAGCAGGATTACTGCCATTAGCAATAAGATCCTGCAATGAGACCAAATAATGTACTTTGATAGTTTACTTGGGGTATCATTTTTAACTCAAAAAAAGTAGGGTTTTGTTTGTAGTAGGTTTACTTAGAAAGGAGGAGAATGCTGAGGTTGTACTATCTGGAGGTCATGGCTATGCTACCTAGAGAAAATGGTTCCTGATGGAGACATATGGCTGATGAAGTATAGGGAATTGTGACTATAATAAATAATAAATAACTGCTTCCAGATGGAGACAAGATAAGATATAACAAGTATAGGGCACTAGAAGAGCCTAAGAACAGTCTGGAAGAGGAGAACCTTGAAACTGAGACAATTCATCTTAATTCAAACAAAACTCATGGTACATACAGTGAAAACAAGCAGCTTGTCCAGATGAGCAGACCAAGACACAGGTATTCCTTACAGCTTTTTGCACAGATTCAGCCATACAGTGTGCGAATACAAGACAAAAGAATATATAAATATGTGTGCACAGGTGGACAAAGAATATGGCTCATATCCTCATAGAAAGAAAATATTACAGAGGCTTAAGCAAGAGCCTCTGTGTGTGTGTGTGTGTGCGCGCATGTGTGCGTATCTGAGAGCAGCCATTCAAGAGAAAGACGAACAAGAGTGAGCAGAGAGAAGTGCTACAAGTCTGGCACAGAACTACAAAAAGCTAAAAGGGAAAAAACCACCAAGGACACAAAAGAGATCTTGGGACTGACAAATGAAATTCACTGTTAGAGAAGAATTCGAGGAGTGGTAAGGAAAAGATGTGAGTGTGGAGGTCCAAAGAGAAAATGAAGCACAACACAGCCAAAGGGATGTTAAAACATCCCTTAACCTCTTAATTTTAGAACAAGGAGTACAACAGCATGGTAATAATAGCTCTCTCCTCTTTTATATGGGAAGGAAGAGATGACAAATAAAGACAGGGTCAAGAAGAAACATCCACAACTTAGAAAGGAAGATGCAAAATAATGCCTCACTTCTGTAGCAGAAAACATAAATGGTGACAGAGGAAGCTGAAGAGAGAAAGAGAATCTTCACTTGTTCTTAATACACCCTTGTTCTCAAAAGTCTTCTTCCCTTCCCCCTCCCCAATTAACAACCCCAAACCAAACCAAAAACCCCCACACCATCTCTGAATAGCGTGAACCTGCCTAAAAGTAACAGAAGAATTGTCAAGGTGGTAACTGGCAGTCTTAACCAGCAACTGCAGTCAGCAATTTCCTTCTGCTGTAGCCCAGAGTCTACATTTAGGTTATCATAGTGACACTGTCAGATACAGACAGGTACCAGAAATGAAGTGATGCTGACGCCACGTCACCCATAGCCACTATATACTCAACCTATGCCTTTATTCTGTCCTTCAAAGGATCTTTTCAAAACTAACAGCAACACCAGTTCTAGCCTTTTTATGTTTCTTTTCTTTTTAAAATAAAAGAAGGTCTCAGTACTTCTTACCTCCTAAACCAGGGTGTAAACCTTGTGAAGCTTGGTTTTGCTGCTGCATCACCATGAAGTTTGGGGGTACGTTCCCCTGTTGCACCATAGGATTACGACTAGGAGAACTGACAGGCTGCTGAAATCCCTGGGGAAGCGTGCTACTCTGGGGAGGCCTTGGTCCCATCTGCTGCTGTGGCTGGTTAACTGTTGGAGATGAGGCAGGAGATCCCTGCTGGAAGGAGGAGGGAGAGGATGCAGGAGACTTGTTGGTCAGGTGGGGTTGTTGTAGTGGCGTAGGAACCCGTGAGGGCCCTCCCTGAAGGCTTTTCATTTGAGGAGCAGTAAACTGGCCAGGATTGCTCATTTGGGGAAAGTTTGAGTGAGTCTGGGAAGCCTGCTGGCTTCCAAAAGGATATGGAGGTGGAGGATGAGTAGGAGTTTGTACTGTTGCTAGAGATGGTCTTGCTTGAAGTTGCTGCTGCATTTGTCCAGGCAATGGGGCCTTTTTCCAACCCTGGTTTACTGTCAATGTACCCAATGCTCCCTGGGTTGGAGGGGGCTGAAGCGCTCCAGAAGGAAGCTGGTTCCAGCCAGGGGGAACTGGAACCTGTGCTGGTGAAGTAAATGAAGGTCGAATACCCTGCTGTGGCTGCTGATGTGGCTGGGGAGGACGTGTCTGCAACTGCGTCTGCTGCTGTAGCTGCTGAAAGGTGGCTGAGTTCATCTGCCTGTTTACAGGAACTGACTGCATTGAATGGAGCTGGGGAGCTAAAGATCCAGATGGATGATTTTGCTGCTGGATATTTAGCCCAGACAAGAGTGGGTCCATTGCATCTATTAAAATAGCAAAGAAAAGTAAAAAAAAAATAACCTACTGTAGACAAAACCCTCCCCAAAATGCAAGAGAGTAAATAGTTTGCTTGCATTTGCTTACTCTGCATAAAAACTCATGCTCCAGCATTCCAATTTCTTCAATAAGCAGAACAAGCAATGCTCTAAAAGCCTGCAACATGTTTGGGAATCCTGAGAAGCCAGGACTTATCAATTTATAACCTGTACAATAAAGCATGATAGCTCCACAGCACTACTTACAACAGTCTAATGTAAGCCTTCTATATGCTTAGAGTAGTATACTCACAGAATAGTTGGAAGGGACCCGTTAAGGATCATTGAGTCCAGCTCCCTGCTCCCTGCAGGATTAGCTAAAACTGAACCATTTGCTTCCTACTGGAGACATCCAACTCATTCACACAATCCTTCTCTTACCTTCATTTAAACGTAAAGCTCGGTCACAACAGTTCTACTGTAAAAATACCACACTCACAGCAACACACCAAGCAAGCTGGGGTTGTAACAGGCACCAAACTGATGCACTTTACCAGATTAATGGGGCCAGGGAGGGTTCTACAGAAAGGGCAGGGGAAATACTCCAGGACAATCCTGGGGTACCCCTGTGAGCAACACACTATGCCTGTGTGCTAAAAATAAGAATTCAAGAACATTTTCAGGTCAGGACTGTGGCTAAATTTTACCACCTGGCTGTGAGGAAGGCCGAGGTGTTCTTGGCTGCAGCTCAGCACTAGCACCACTTGCCACCATAGAGGAGGGCACGTTTCCACCCTGGGACATCATGACAGCTGCTGCATTGCTCATTCTTATCAAACCTTAAAAGATAAAGATAAAAATTATCAAGTCTTGGATTCTTTTGCATACAGAAGATTTATAGGTTATTTTTAGAAGAAAAAATTTTATTTGTTAATAAAACATTTCTTGTTTGTCCAAAATAACCTGAGGACACATAATCTCTGTCTGAAAGTTTAGATTCCCTGGTATAAAACAAACAAGATCATGATGAGGCTTTCCCTTTGGCAAAAAAGCCTTTCAAAAAGGTTATAGAAGGGAACACTACAGACTGATGAATTATATGAGTCTGACTCGCCACTAAAGTCAGCAAGCGACAAGATTGTATCAAAGTTATACACGTACTAAGGGTTTTGCATAATTTGATAGTAGAAAGTGACTGAGGTGGTGTAAGAGAGAAAAATTACCATGTTTCACTTTCCCAGGCTGCTACTTTACCGAATGGTTTATACTGTTGACCTGTTGGTTATATTGTTGTTATAATCATACTGTTTACATCTACACTGTTGACCTGCAAGCAGGACCTGAAGCTCATGATGGTCACAGTGAAGATCAGCTGCTTTCAAAGTAAACCTTTCTTTAAATGTTTTACATTGCCTGTCAAGCACAATGATTTCACTACTGTTTAATCAGGCTTCTACAGAGGCAAAATGTTCTTTCCATTCCTCCTCATCAACAGTCACACACAAAGTTAATGAGAAAATAAAAGGAGACTAACAATGACTGTGTCCTCTCCTTCCCATAATTACAATGGATTTAATCTAAAATAGTTTATTATTGCACACTGAATAAAGGCTTATGTCTAATCTCATAACAGAAAACTGGGATAACTTTTGCACATTTTGAAGTGTCCTTGCCTGTGGTAAGAGGGTTGGAACAAGATGATCTTAAGGTCTTTTCCAACCCTAACCATTCTGATTCTATGATATGAATTCACTTACTAGACTCTTCTGCTTTAACAGTCTTTATGTAAAAAAAGCCCCAAACCAAACCCTCAACCAATCTTCCCCACTCAAATCACCCTAATGCTTGTGGGACAAAATGCAGCCAACTATTTCGTTTACATAACACAGGACATGGTTTGGCAGTACAGAAAGAAGAATACATTCATTAAAATGACAATTATAATTCTGCAAACAACAGTTGCTATAACCAATGAAATTTTATTATTAGCTTGGTAACAAATTCCAAAGTGATAAAGCTAAACAAGTAAGAACCAAAGGGATTTACCTTGTCCCCCTTGCATGGGAAACCCCGTTTCCATTCGCACCGAGTTGCTTGCTCCCAGGGGCCCGTTGATTCGGACATCCTGGCTTCTGTTCTGAGCTAAAGCTAAATTGATAGCACCTTCCCCTGAAAGTAAAGCACAGTTTGGGTGAACTGAATGATACGCAGAAAAGCAGAATACAGAGAACAGATTTTATCTGTAAGGCACACTTTAGAAGGACAGTTATGCATCACATTACACTTATCTTCTGGATTTCAATTGTAAGAAAAAGGAACACCATGAAAAGAATTAAATGCCCTTGGTTTCATCCTGAGTGTGCAGAATGGATATTTTGACTCTGAAATCCACTGAAACCTTGTTTTTGAGAAAGCGTCATATGAAACATTTAGGAAAAAATGAAATCAACTGGGCACATTTTGCTAGCTAATACTCAAAGACCATTTTTCACGGGGTTTCCTGATGCTCAGAGCATGTTCAACTATCATTTTTATTACTAATCCTATTCCTGAAAGAATCACGGAATCATAGAATAGTCAGGGTTGGAAAGGCCCTTAAGATCATCCAGTTCCAACCCCCCTGCCATGGGCAGGGACACCTCCCACTAAACCATGGCACCCAAGGCTCTG